>VZRZ01007432.1:55454-163790 GCA_013398175.1 Climacteris rufus | reverse complement strand
CCGCGCCTCCCGCCTTCCCCGCCGCCCCCGGCCCCGGCAGCCCCCCCGGCCCCGCCGCCATGGGAGGCACCGGCACGGCCGGCCCTGCTCCCCATCTGTTGCAGCAGCGGCTCCAGTAGCACAGCCCGAGATGTGCGAACGCGCCCGCCTGTAGGGAAAAGCTTTCGATGCAGTTCTTCCATGGACGTTTCCAGCCACGCCGCAGGGTTTTTCAGAGCTGTAAGTCACAGCGGGGGCTCGGGCGTCTCTGGGTTTCTCTGGATTTCGTGATTTTTATTGTTCAATTGATTTATCTTAGCGGGGGAAAATAGGGTTTTGCCTTCGTTTAGGTGGACGCCCAAGTGCACTGCAGGAGTCTGCCGAGAGGCAGGAATTCTTCAGGCTGTGTAAGAAATGCATGGTTCTTGAGTATTTTGGTTTTTTCGTCGTGTTTTGTCTCTTTTGTATGCATGATTGGCACAGGGCTGTTGTCCTGTTTTTAGAGCATTTAACTACAATAGATACTCCAAGGCTGAACAAAATGTTCTTTTATCTAGTTAAAGAATGTAGCTTGGGTTTGGGGTTGTTATTTCTTTTTTTCCTTGCATAACTTTTCATTGATGTTTTGGAAAGAGAGATTATCATTTGGGGGGTGTTCATTTATTTTCAGCCTAAAACCATCTGGGCTCTGCATCCTGCAATGCCTGGTTTCTCCTACTGCTCGTCTCAGAGCTGCCTGAAGTGCTGAGCAACTAATTGCTGTGGCTGGTCCCTGCAACCCCAAATCACAGGTTTTCAGGAACTCCTGTTTTGCCTAATGATTTTCATTTGCTATTTGATGAGGTTTGTCAGCATAAAGAGGTGCGTTACAGGCTTCCTGTGCTCCTCCTTGCATTTTATCCCTCTTCACTACCAGAATTAATGCTTAACCCATGCAATTTGCACTGCAATTAATGGATCTGTGAGGTAATGAATGTCCAAAACGGAGGAGGCGGCTCCATCCTGTGATCAGAGCCTGAAGGGTTTAAAGCTCCTCTGTCAGCGGGGTGATGGTGAATAACAACTGCAATTTAATCTGGTATAAGATGCAGGGTGTTTTGCCAGCATCTTGTGTGTTTTGCTTGTTGTTCACGGTGTTGTAGGCCACAGGAGAGCTGAGGGGCTCAGCCTTTGGGGAAGAGATTTCCCTCTCAGCTCTGTCCCCTGTGTGGGCTGAGGAGCGCTGAGTCCAGGGGAGGTGTGAGGAGAGGGGAGCGGCTGCACTGGGGAGCCTGGGGGGCAGGATTGTCTCCTGGAACAGGGAATGGTGAGCAGGAGGGTGAAACACATCCTGCTGACAAGGGGCCAGCCCTCAATTCAAAGGGAGGCAGTGGGAAATCCAGCAAAAGGAGATTTTGTTGAACTTCAATTTGGTGCGTTTTTATTACTGGGAGTGGAATACCAATACATTTATTTTTTAAAAATGCCCCAGTTTGAAATAAATAATAAAAATGCACCCCCCCAAAATCCACGCCATCAATCTGTACAAGGATGTCTGCCATTCATCAAGAAGAAACTAGGAGCATTAAAAGCAATATTGTTGCAAATCTTGAAAGGCAAAACACAGAGTTGATGGAAATCACCTGTAACCAGAGTTTGCTTCAGGCAGCCAAAAGCCATTGGGTTTCCATCAGGAGGAGAAAATCCTCCTGTCATTTCAGCATGTGTGGCCACCCAAGTAGGGCCAGTGACAAGCTGATTTGAAGACAAGAAATATTTAATCATCTTAAATTTAAAATCTACGGCAGTTAAAAACTGTAAGAGCTTGTTACTGTGTCTGTATGCACATGCTGTACAATTCTATGTGTTTCCCATATGCATTCTCCTATGTGAGAGCATGTTTCATATGTGTGTAAAAAAAGTGATGCCCTGTGAGTTCAGCTCTGGCACATCTACATCTGGGAGGACAAAGAGGCTTGTCTCTGCTTCTCACTGTAGGTGCCAGTGCCTTTGTTTTTAGAATTGATATATATTTTGATAAAGTTACCCTTTTTTGATGTAAGAGACACTTTGCTAATAGGTATTTAATGACTTCCAGTGCCTCACTGTGGTTCTAAGTCCAATTTCCATTCCTAATAGAGCTCAAAATAAATGTTAATAAAACTTGGATTTAAATGCATACTAATAGATGTACAGCTGTTCAATACATATAGATAGACATTAATGTTCTTGATGAGAAAAAAACCAATTTTTGGGATGTATGCCTTGCATGAACTTAATTTTTAGTAATAAGGAAAAAAATGTTATTCTGAATCAAAATTTCCTGCTTGTGGATTTAATTCATCTTAAGGAGAAAAAAAAATGGCTTGGTTGTGTTTTCTTTAGTTTTATTTCCTGCTCATTAATTTCGTGGGAGGTTTTTGGTGATGCTCCTTGGCAGGGTGGCTGTCTGTGCCAGGGTGAGCTGCAGGCTGGGGCTCTCCCTGAGCCTTGATTTGGTAATTCCAGGGTGAGCTTTATGTTTTTTGTGACAAATGAGTTTGGACTGTCTGCCACATGGCTTGGAGCACCAGCCAGTTCTAAAATGGCCTCTCACGTGCCAGGCTCACGCTCTGCCCATCTGTCACCGTGTCCGGGGTGTCCTGCGAGCTTGGGAACGCTTCCCACACTCTCCAAGAGGATCCAGTGCTTCCCAACACATTTTGATGCACAAACTGTCAGCCCAGTCAAAGGCAGGTTTGCCTGTTCCAGCTCACCAGTGCCTGCTGGGTTTCAAAGCCATTGCATGGCCAGAATGGGCTTTTGGCAACATGTGTGTGTAGAGAAGGAGCTGAAGTTTTCACCTGGGTTTCCCTGAGTGTGTGTTTGCTTGTCCTTCCTCCACAGCATGTTCAGAGAGGTCCATTGTAACTGTGGTGCCTAAATGGGCTCATAAAGAATAAGATGGCTACAATAAGAAGACTCTAACTGAAAGAGTCAGGAATTAATGTGGGTTATTTGTAAGGTTTTCTTCCCTGCACTGGATCTAAACTAGGAACAAACAAAAAAAAAGTAGATATTCATGAAAATCATAGTCCTTGAAAGAAGCCTGAAGTTTGCTTGGGGAATATCTTCCTCAAAATTCTAGTATTGCATGTACAATAATTAGGAAAAAACCCTATGTATGTGTCATTTCTGTCCTTCCTTTTCCACATGAGGATTATGTCCAAACTAGACCCACTGCAAAACCTTATTTTCAGTGGTGTTTTTTTCCAATGAGAGTGAGTAATCCCTTTGTTGTGTTCTTCCCTTTGTTGTGTTCTTCCATTTGTCTCATTGTTCACAAGGTTTTCCAGATGGGTAAGTATTTTATCCATCTTTCTTCCAGAGATGGTCATTGGTGTCTTCTAACACCTTCTTCTGAGCAGAACCGTGATGCTTTTTGAAGCACATCCCTTGAGACAGCCTTAAGAAATGAGCAAGCCTTGGTCAAACAGGCCTGGAAGTGCATGGGATACTATCCCTTGGGCATTGTAAATTCTCTTAACAAACTTGCTTCTTTCAGAAGTTCTACAGCTGGCCTGTTTCCTTCAAATTTAAATTCTATTTTCCTTGCAGTTGGACACGGGGGTTGCATCATTTCACTGCACGGGTGCTCACGCTGTCAGAGCGCGATCCCTGTTTGCTGCTCAGCAAAGCAGATGTGATCTGGGTGAGACCTGGAAATGGCCCCAGAGCCTGGGCACAGCTCACGGTGCTGCTGGAGTGTGTGGGCACAGCTCACAGTGCTGCTGGAGTGTGTGTCCACAGCCAGCAAAGGCTGGCCTGGAGGGATGCCCCTGCGGGATGGAGCAGCCTCCCTGCCCCGGGGTTGTCATGGCTACGCTGCTCCCGGAGAGGAGCATAGGCGGTAAAGAGGGAGAGGGAACATGCAGGGTTCATTTATGCTATGTTGGATCCTCCAAAGTTTTAACAAGTTGTCCAGCCTCTCCCATACCAGGGAAACAGCAGCACATTGCCCACTGGAGATGCTGGCTTTTCCCTTCTCTCTAGGCTGGACAGAAAGTGTGGCGGAGATGATTAGGGCCAGGTATTGTATGCTGAATGCCTTCCCAGAGCTAATCCAGAAAGGCAGAACAGGCAATGAAAGTCTCATCCCTTAAGTCCACTCATGGAGCTATTCTGGACCGGATATGCAGCTTGTAAAGCACTTTGGAATCCCACAGGATGAATGATGTATTGTAATTTGTTAGTATTGCATGGCACTGCTAACTGAAACCTAGGAATGGTACAAAATCTCAGCATCTCTTAGCTCAAAGTCAGGGGTGGGTTCTAAAAGACACACAAGCTGAATTTGGGCAGAATACTGTACTATGAGTGTGATGCAGTTTTCTGGGTTATCTCTGAGAATTTGAGCTTTCTTCTGTCCTTTTTATGTTGCCAGCTCCAGCAAAACGCCCCTTTAAATAAGGAGTTCAGAGGGTGATGAATGAAGACATCCATTCTTCTGGGGAAATAAAAGAATAGTTTGGCCTATGCAACAAAGCATATTGTATTGGTCTCTTTTTACATGTGGTGCTAAAGGTGTGAGAAAAACTGTGGCAAAGTGACTGTAAACTTCATAGATGTGAAATTGTTCTCTGCAGCTGCAGAATGAGGTAGGGAAATGTGTCAGGAAAGCATCAAGAGGGGAATCTTTGCTCATCGTGGTCTCCTTGTTTTGTCCCCTTTGACCTCCCAGGCCTTCAGGTCTTCAGCACACCAAGTACAGAGTCATCCTGTTCTTCCTTTCCTTCCTTAATTTCCTCTTTGCTTCTACTTTTTTTTTACTTTCTTTTTTTTTAGTTGAGGGACTACTTGATCAGAGCAGGTCCCTCACTTGCCTGGCTTTCCAGCTATAAGCTTTCTTCTAATTGTTAAGATTGTTCATGGTTATTAACTGACAAGAATGGAAAGGGGAGGCAACAGGCAGCTGTCTTCCTAAATGCAGTGAACTGGAAAAAATAGTTGCAGTTCAAGTATTTATGGCAGAGATTTTCTGCCTGGTGTGAATGTCATCTTTTTTTAGGCATATATATGTGAGGGAGAACCCTGCAAGTCCTTCTCAGATAAGGCCATCAGCTGGGGGTTTTCAGTTCTCGTTTTGTTTTGTTGTACTCTTCCTTGAGGAAATGGTTGTTGAAGAAATTTGGCCTAGAGAGAGTGGGGAAAAACATGAAAATGCAAAACACAGTGACTTTCAAAGTAGCTGAAGTGTGGAGATGACTTAGTAAGCCTCAGGATGATCCTTGCTTTGAATCCCCTTCAGATTGCTCCTGTGCTGCAGCATCTCAAGTGTTTTCATTATGTTATAGCAAAATCATCTTTTGTTTCCTGTGGTTCTGCTATTTCTCTGTGGCTGAAGTGTTTCATAGCAAATGCAGTCTTTTCTCTGGAAACACATTGGGATCCTGTGTCTCATTTATGTAGACAAACATAAGTATTGCAAAGCACTTTGGTTGGCTCCAAGGGTAACATTTCCAGTCTCCTGCAGTCCTTCCTTATAGTTGTGTGTCTTGTTTTCTTAATTCCCTCATCACTCATCTAACCACGTATTCCAGGCCTGGGGTGTGTTATCTTCTGCTTTTACTTTGTGTTTCTAAACTTTGGGTGCTTCTTGAATGAAATGTCTCACCAGAGAAAGGTTGTCTTTGCCTGAGCACCCGGGAATAGCCCTTAATAATGGGTTTCTATGTGGATCATGGTGGTGTCACAGGGACTATTGAGAATTTTGGTTTCCTCCTTGGCTTGCTTTCTCTGCTGTTCTTTCACTTTCTCTCTCTCTCTCTCTCCTATTTTTTTCAAGTGGCATTTCACTATTTGCACGTTCACTAGGTTGTCCATCTGCTGTTGTAATAAACACTGCCAGTCACTGCTGTGTGGCTCGTGGTGTGAAGGAGCTGACAAACCAGGCTGTTGTGTGCTTGGGGACGGTGTTCAGGCTTTGTCAGAGCACCTCTCATGCTGCTCTGTGACTTCCAGATCCGGTGGAGAGCAGTGCCCTTCACCACAGCGTTTCCATCCAGCCCTGAGCTCTCTGGGCATTATGAACACGAGAGGGCTGCAGGCAGGAGGGATTCCATCCCACCCAGGCTGCCTGTGCTCAGCTCATCTGCAAAGGCTGAATCACCAATGAGATACGGTGCTGTTTCCTGGCAGAAGAGCACAAGGCTTGAAAGAAAACTTCATTTTTTCTGTAAACAGCATAGGAATGTGTTCTAGTGATTTAAGTCCTAGATTGACAACAACACAAAAAACAATTCACAGTCTCTTGAAAGATTTTCTTGATGGGTCTTGTCTGCAGCCTCAGAAAAAGAAAGGTGAATCTGCTGTAGACTGCTGGAGATTAATGCCTGCCAGGATTAGTCGAGAGGTTCAGAAATGAAGAAAGGTGTGCTGGAGGCTGCCAGTATCCCATGATCAGGATAACTCAGGAAGAACAGCTTGGAAGACAACTGTTTGCTGGGAAATATTAAGGACTTAATGGTTTCATGGCTGTCTTTAACCTTTTCCCTTTGAAATTCTTAGTTTTAGCTGCTTTTTATGACCAAGTGGGGAGGAGTGGCTTCAGTAGCTCTTTAGAACCTTGTCTGTTTATTGTTGCAACTGAAAGAAATGCCTTTAAATTGCATGTAGGCTGGTTTTCTTACACAAAGTTTTCATATGTGAGTTTTGAACATTGAATGAGGGATGGGAAGACACCTGAGGGATGGGGATTTTCTCATGCTCAGATCTGGGTTAGATTTCAGTCAGCCATTACTCCCTAACCTTTTAGAATATGCTTCTTTGACACTGAATATTTCCCATTTGTTCCAGGCATGTCATTTAAAGTGACTTACCCTCTTTTATTTCAAATCTCATGCTTGCAGTGCACACAGCTGGTCCTGCACAGTCACCCAGCAACTCCTGGACTGTGCTGCCTCTGGCATCTTCATGCTGTGGACACAATCATAGAATCATAAAGATTGGAAAAGACCTTTAAGATCATCAAGTTCACCCTTAATCTGCCATCTTCACCATTTCCTCTTATCCCCTTTCTTGTTTTGGGAGAAGAGACCAACCCCCACCTGGCTACAGCCTCTTTTCAGGGAGTTATAGAGAGTGATAAGGTCTCCTCTGAGCCTCTTTTTCTCCAGGCTAAATGTCCTCAGCTCCCTCAGCTACTGCTCTTAGGACTCGTGTTCCAGACCCTACCCCAGCTCCCTTGCCCTTTTCTGGACACTCTCCAGCACCTCACTATCTGTTTGTAGTGAGGAGCCCAAAACTGAGCATGGGATTTGAGGTACAGCCTCACCAATCAAGTCTCTATATCTCATTGCGACCACTTCAGACTCTCCAGAGCCACACGTTTGTTCTTCTTTTTTTTTTTTTTTTAATACAAGTAGCCCTAAAAGCAATAGCAAACAAAGAAGTTGGACTAGCCTTGTGCACTACAAAGCTGGCTTGCACAAATGCAAGCAGCTCTGTACATCTGTTCCTGCCCACTCCCATTGAGTCATAGCGAGACTTAGTCACCGGCATCCTCAGTCTCACAGTGCAACTCAGAGAGCTCTCTCCAAAACACATGCTCCAGTCTAGATGGCATGGGGGAGTGAGAAAAGCAAAGCAATGAGCAACCTACTCCTCAAGGAATAAAGGAATGTAGCAAGTCTTATTATACTTTACTATAACTGGTGTATCAAAACAACAATAACAAAAGGACAGAAATTTCCGTGTATGTCGGTTTTGAATCGTTCCTTGTGCGGTAATGGAGTGATTTGTTATAAATCCCCGAAGGCTTCCACATAGGATTGTTCTCAGAAAAAGACAATTTTCTATTCCAGCAGAGCTACCAAGCTATGCCCTCTATTCCACAGAGATCAAGCTTTGGATTCTACTCAGAGGCTATTAGCATATGTAGCATATTTGCTATTCTGAGTTTTACATAGGCTTGTAATAGGTACAAATTCAAGGTTGATCTAAAAAAAATCTGCTGGTGTGCAGAGTGCAATGAAAGAAACTGTTCACAGCTGATGTTAATAAAAATCTCGACCTTCTTTGTCCTTGATAGAATACTTGAAGTACTCATAGCTCAGTAATATTAGCAGAGGAGACCCTGAGAGCCCTGTTAAGGTGTGATGCTGAGGAGTGCAGCTTTTAGCAATTTTTTGTGAGCTCAGGGCTCTTGTCAGCACTCAGCTTAATTCCTCTGTATGTTGTTTGCTTTGTTTATTTTATTAAAGGAGCTGTCTCCCCATATTGAAAAGCTGCCTTAGTAAAGTGTCACCTTCTGCTTGAGTTATGTTGTAAAGAGAAACTGTAATGTCTGGCAGGCATTTCACATCCTTAAATTTGGTGCAATCCTAGCACAGATATAGAATTTAGTGAGGCAGAAAAATGATGCCTCAAAGGTGACACCATCCCTAGTCAGGACTGCGTGATGCCACCCACTCTAGGAGTCTGAAGTTGTTTATAGCTGAGGAGCCCAGCATTCAGCAGGGATGGTTATGGGGCTGCCATGAACCTCTCCTGAGCTGAGTCACCTCTGAAACGTGGCCAAGGAGTTGTCCATGTTCATGGGGACCTACCAGTGTGGGCACAGATTCCACATCCCCATGTTCACAGTCATTCCTTGTGTTTCAATAGACAGTTGCAGAAGATGCCAGCAGGGAGCTGTTTGTGAAATCTGCTTTTGATACCCAGCCCTGAAATTTTGGACCACTGTCAAGTGTGGCCATAAAAAGGTCCTACTTCCACCCAAAATACATTGGGAATTGCTCTCTGGCCTGTCAGTCACAGCATGCCCCAGCCCTTCATGGCTCTTTGGCTTCAGCCCTTGCAGAGAAGCTTTATCACCCTGGCTGCCAAAGTAGCCTTGAAACGAAATAATAACAAAACAAAAATCCTGCTTATTCTGTGTTGTTTACTGGATTCAAGGCTTTAGGGGTCTGTTATTTAGGCCTGCAGCCTCTGCAACAGAATTGCTGGAAGCCCTTTTCTGACACCAAGGTCTCCAAATGCAGCAGCCTCCAGACCAGCGTGTCTGGGCAAGCCTTTTGGGCAGGAATTCTCCCCATTAAGGAAAAAAACAGTGAAACTGGCTGGAAAAGGTGAAAAATGGCTTGGCTAACCAAATCTTGCTCCTGTTACTATTTGGCTGTGCTATGCCAGCCACTATATTTGCTTTCTGCATCCTTAAATGTGGTTTTCCTTCCTATTCTCCAAAACAGTTCTGAGAAAAGCTTCTTTGTTTGCCCAGGATATCAAAGAACAAAAATTTTATTTTTCCTTCTTTTCACATAATCTCAAATATTCTGATATAAGGGCTATCAAAGGAAAAAGAGTTGAAATTAAGAGGTGTCATCCTCTAGATGTAGGGGTAACCCAGACCAGAATCATGCTAGTCTCACCTTTGGAGCAGAAATTTGTGTGAAGAATTTGTAACCTTCCAGGTATCTCTTGTTTCCCCAGAAGAAATAGGGAAAGAAGTGGTAGAGGAGGTAACTGCAAATGCAGACAGAATAATCCTGATTTGCACTGGAAAATGACCTGTTGAGTAGGTGTTGTGGAGATTTCTCCCCAGGGGGAGCCTGACTGGTTGCAGGAGCACTGAGTCGTGGTCCTGCTGTGTCACAGCTCTGCTGTCCCTGGGGCCGTGTTCTTCAGCGAGTATAACAGCAGCTGCCATGACAACCTCTTGTAAATAAAAGTGGATCGAAAACAAAATAAATCTGAGGAGGCTTTGTGGCTGTGAAGTAAATCTAAACTGCTCAGGAGGTCGTTTTTCCTAACAGGATGGCAGGAGTGATGGCTGGCTGTCAGATGGTGCAGAGCTGTGGAAGGACTGACTAGGGAGCATAAACACAATAGGAAAGCTGATGAGACTTTCAAAGCAGACTTTCCATACTCTTAATTCCAGGTTAGCAGCACTAGGACCTGCTTTTGCTCCTTACAGGGGTGCTCACAGACTGTGCTCTCTACAGAAGTTGTCTATCCAAGGATATAATGCAGGACTGATGGATACAGGGTGGGATGTTGTTTGTTCTTCAGCCAGGGCTCTGCAGTCTGAAGGACTCTTCCTCATACCAGGAAGTCACTGTGTGCCTTTGGTGGAAGTTTTAAATGTCCTCCAGAATCATGTGGTTGTCCAGGGCACTTATTCCAAGTGGAGTAAAGCAGAGCTGGAGAGCAAGAAAGCTGTCTAAGAACAATTTCAGTCCCCAGTTCCTGGCAGAGGGAGCCTTCAGTGTGTATCTGTTGGCCTCAGATCAGAGCACTCAGATCTGTGACAAGGGCAAGGGCTGCACCATTGGCCTGTCAAGAGTCCTGTGGTGTTTTGCAACACTTTTGGAGCAGTTTGTATTTTTATTTTTTTAAGAGTTACTGTATCATCAACTGCATCATCACATGTGCTTCTGGATGAGAGGAACACAAGAAAGAAATTGATATCTATCTGTGCTCTGCAGAAAGACTTGTAAAGAGAAAATAAGCACCTAATATTTGCTTAGCCAACAGATTGGAATTGAGAGAGCAGTATTTGCAGCCTGGCATTTGATATATGTATTTTTTTCCCTCTGTGAATGGATGCCTTCCTATACAGAATCCATGAAAGATGAAGAAATTGTTAGGTAGCAGTTAAAATTATAGACTTTTTCACAGGACTAAAAGTGCAATTATTATCCACTTTGAAATGTTCTGCGGTGCTGTATTAACAAAGAAAGGTCTCATGTTGCCCAGAAAGCTACAGCTCCAGTTACTTCTTGAAAGTAAGATGTAAAGACAGATGAAGTCACCATACCTCTATGATACCAGAGGTGCAAATCAGAATAGAGACATCAGCTGGGTTTCATACTTTTAGACTTTAGAATTTAATATATAATTTAGTTTTAATGTATAATATAGTTTTACACTTGTATATGTAACTGAGACCTGAAATTTAGCTCCTAGAAAAAATAGTTCTACCTATTTACCCCCTCCTGGTTTTGAAGGTTTCTGCTCAAATAAGAAGTTTTGGTTTCATTCCTAGCAGTTCTAGATTTTCTGAACAGCTTTTTCAATTCTGATTGCTACATTTATGTCCCCTTAAACCCAGTTTGTTCCACCCAGTCTCCAGCCTTCCTAAACAGCTGGCTTTCTCCCTGGAAGTTGCACCAAGCAGTAGTATAGGGACACTAATATATGGAGCTCAACAGAGGTTATTTTCTTGATTTATTCTTTGGACAAATGACTTAGCACACATCAGATTCCAGCTTCTGCACTGCTGAAGATGGGTAGAGGAAAATGTTGGTAAATCCTTTGGCTAAACTAAAGTAAACACGAGGGGATATGTTTTTGTGCAACTTTCCATTAGGCTCTTAAACATCTTCACAGAGATTCTTCACTGAAGTCCTGCAGTAACATATGAAGTAATAATAATAGTAATAATAATAATAATAACAGCAACAACAATAATAATCTGTTTATTGATTGTGTTTTTAAATGCCATTTATGGCTGAATAATTTTTATATGGAGTAAGTAATTTTAATCTTAACTGTGGTGCTTGGTTCAGCTTCAGCCAAATCTTGATAAGAGTGAAAGCCTAACCCAAACAAATTGCCTCTTCTTTTGGTCTTGAGATGTTTCCTTACATTTTTTTATTTGCAAACAAAAGTGATGTGAAACACAGATGCCCAGGCAATGAGGGAGGTATTACATAGTTGAGCTTTGTAGATAGTTCCCATTGAATGTGCATAGATAGAGCTGGGAACAGACAAATTTGTCAGGAGAACTTTTGTTTGGGGCCTGATGATTTGGGGCCAGCTTGGCCAAGCCTGGCTGCTGTTGGTTTTTTTTTTTCCTTTTCAACTTGGCATGAATTACTCCCATGTGTTTCAGTTCCAGTAATTCAATATTTTGTTCCTTATTTTTGTTGTTCATTATGTAACCAGAATATTTTCAAACACTTGTAAGAATTATGCCCAAGTTATACACATGTTTTGAGCCTACTTTGAATTTAGTGTGATTACACAAAGCAGTATGATTAGACCTGTGGCTGCTCTGAATTCTGAAGACGAGCAAGCCCTGCAGACTTCACGGATGGTGCTAATTTTTAATTAAGCTCTGTTTGATCACAAATTAGGTTTACGTGAAATTGCTATTTATTTCTATTTTGAACTCTTTTAAGTGCATGCAGATGTGGTGGCAGAGAAGCACTGAATCACTACATGGAAAGGGTGATGCCTCCCATCTGGGAGGTTCTGTGCTGGGGAGGTGTTCCTCACACTCAGAACCCTGCCCAGGACCCAAGGCTCCGTCCTTCAGCACACAGCATTAGGCAGCCTCACGCTTTTGGTCACAGAATTGCTCATTATGTACTTTTCTGATCAAACAGATGCTAAACTTGACACTAACATAATTTTCTTATGCATGTGGAAAGGAGCTCTGAAAACCCTGTGGCTGGAACATGAAGTCTCATAAACAGAACAGACAGCAGGAGGTGGAATATAATTGCAGTTTGTTTTTGTTAGTTAAAAATGAGCATGTGTGCTTTTCTTATGGCTTTATTGTCTTTAGTCCTCCAGAATTGGGTGCTTCTCTCTAATTTGTGCAAGTGAATTGGTTATTTCCTCCCCAAGAACCGTGTCAGTTTTCTCCCTCTTTGTTTTATATGTTACATATTTCTCAGAATGTTGACATACTCTCATTCAGGTTGTGTTTGTTGCCATAAATACTCTTTAAGATCATACATCCCACTAAAGGCAAGATAAACATTTGCTGAGCAAGTGGCTATATTTAAACTGTAATTTCTTATTATAATTTCCTACCAATCTTTCTGTGGGATTTCACTACCTCCCCTTGAAAGTTTTAACATAGGATTTTTGACTTTGGCTGTGCAGATGGTTTTTGATGGTGATGGAATGCAAGTGCTGCTGAGGGCTCCCTGTTCACTTGTAACTTACATCTGACATTGCTTTCACAGCCAAGGAGAATGATCAGAGGCCGTGTTATTGCTTCCAGCAATTACTGTGGGTACAGCAGTGGGCCCTTTGGAAATAGAGCAGTGGGCCCTTTGGAAATAGATCCGTGGGCTTCAATCATGGGATGCTGTGATGGAAAGAAGAAGGCATTAATAAAAGACATCCATTTTTCTTCTCTGCCCTTGCAGGATCTCAGCTCGTTTGCCATGCCATTCTTGGACGGTGATGTGGAGAGCGCAGACAAAAATGCTTCTCGCAAGGTAGGAAAGATCCACAGCTTCACCTTCACTGCAGTGCTTGAATCCTGTGGTGGTAAACACAATTTGTTAGGCTTAAAAAAGCCTGGGGTTTTCATCTTGCCTGCCATACCATTAAGCTGGTTGGAATGGTGCAGTAAAGCAAATCTAGTGGTTTTTGCAGAGTTTACAATGACAGTGCTTGTGCAGTATAACCTGTAAAGGATGCAAACTGCTGGTGGTATTGTTGTAGGTGCTGCAGATGTTGTAACACAGCTGTTAATCAACAAAGTGATGCTGCACGACCATATTCTCAGGATATAGTTAGCTTACAAAATCTGAGGTGTTGCTGCAGAAATACATTGCCCAAATAGGTACCTGGGGCTGTCGGTAGCTTTTCCTGGAATTGCCTCCTCATGGTTGCTCTCTGTCTATGGAGGCTTTAAATGTTCACTGTCCTTGATCTCTCTGTCCTTGGCAGTGGAAAAATGAACTGCCTTTATTTGCTGAAGCCATAGTGGTAGAGCCTTCCAGTAAACAAAGTGGAAAGGTTCCTCCTGGATGTGGGATTAACTCAAGGTTATCCTTCTGGAGGCATTGATTTGTTTTTCTGATGCTGTTAAATAAAGCCAGTGTAGTCACAGAGCTGGCTTGCTATAAAAATGATCAGGGGAGCACACTGAATGCATGACATTAGGGGTGGTTACACAGTGCCTACACAACCTTCAAAGCAATACAAATGGTGGGTGGGATGTGTCATGCTCGGGTCCTGGCCTGCTCATTTTCACAAAGCATTGACGCACAGGCTGCTCTGCTCAGCGTGAGCCTCCTACCAGCCACATTCCAGGTTCAGCAAAGAGGGATACTCCTCCAGCCCACAGATGACCCCAAAAGCTGGTCTTTAGCTACACAGCAGACCAGTTTGTTTTGTCACAGTATTTACAGCTCCCTGGATCTCCATGACCATTAAACGTGCTACAAGCCATTTGTCAGAGAGTCTGCAGATTTAGTTCAAGGCAGGCAATAAATATCTCCTTAGTGAAGCTGATCTGCATCTAGAACAATAATAACTTAGCTCTGTTGACAAGCATGAGTTTCTATTCCTTTGCACCTCGCAGCAAAGAACAGATGTTTCAAAAATTTCTGCAATCCATCAGTAATTGAATATGTTTATAACATTGGCCTTGTTCTTTCCTGTGTTGGACCTTTTAGACTGACATAGGGGTTGCTGATGCTGGGGAACTCTGGTAGATGCCAGGGAAGCTAAAATATACAGTGCTACCAAAAGGTGCCTGTTTGGAGGGTTTGAATAAAGTGAACAATGTGATGTTTTTGGAAGGGAATGCTGGAATATGGCAGGGGTTTCTGGCTAAAACTTGATTTTTCCATTTATCACCTTCTTTCCACAAAGGAAGATGAGAAAGATGCACGAATCTCAGTCTCGAGGAAATAACATGCCAAAGCTAATTGCACTTATGTGCAGAATTACATGGTATAGTTCAATGACTTCCACTCCACTATTCCTGAATCCTGTCATTTTCTTCTAACTGGTCTCAGGACTCTCTTTTCACAAAAGCACAGAATCATTTAGGTTGGAAAAGACCTCTGAGATTATGGAGTCCAACCTCTGACTGATCACCACCTGGCCTTTGATGAGTTCATGTCTTGGGAGAACTGGAAGAACATTTCAATAGTTGCCCTTTTTTGTAGCAGTGGTAAATGTGGTTTTTTTCCCAGACTTGGGGTGAGTTCTGCTTATGGAAGTGCAATTGACTTTGGAATAGCCAGGCAAGCTGGGGCTTAATATCTGAAATTGCATTTTTAACTGACCTTTTTACTGAGTGTGTAGGACCCAGAGTTTTTTTCTACTATTATACTTGGAACTCTGTTCAACACACACAACAAAATGATAAAAAGAGATCTTGCAGTGCCCAACTTCTGATAGAAGAGATCATCTTTTAAAATCCATTGCCACACCTATCATCCTATACATAATTTTCCTCAATGTGAAGTATGGGATTTTTGCTGCTAGTGAATGTTGAGTAGCATCAGACTGCAATATTTATTTAATTTTAACTAGAAGTTTGCCAGTCCTTACTGCTGATACATAAAAAAGTCCCCAAGTCTTCCTTTTCAAAGCAGAGAGCTTTTCTTGGCTCAAGTTTGAAATCACAGCATGGTGTGTAACTTTTGTCTATTGCAAAGTGAGTATTTCATCAGTAGTGTGGCTTTTCCGTTCACTCATCATGTTGGAGACAGGCAATTCATCAGGGATGTCTCTCTTCCTGCACTTAACTCTTCTGTCACCTGGGCTGTAGATCACGAGTACTTCACAATCCATCTTTCCAATCTG
Organism: Climacteris rufus; assembly: GCA_013398175.1. Classification (NCBI taxonomy): domain Eukaryota; kingdom Metazoa; phylum Chordata; class Aves; order Passeriformes; family Climacteridae; genus Climacteris; species Climacteris rufus. The sequence continues at coordinate 148,289 of VZRZ01007432.1, read as the reverse complement.
CCATTAATTTCATTCTCCTGTTCGTTGTGAAAGGCTTTTAGAAACTGAATTAACATTTTTCACAAAACCCCTCAGCAGTTTACTGTACAAGTGTCTCTCAATCATTATTCTGTGACAACAATCCTCATTACACTGCTAGGAAATTCAAGTGTAGAATTATTTGTTCAGGTTCACGTAGGAATTTTTTGGCAGCGGTGGCAAAGTGACACACATTTCCTGAAGTTTAACTTTAATCACTTCTCATTAATATGTCTACTATTATAAATGATGTATTCTTCTTTCATTTATGAGTAATGGCAGGAAGAGGATAGGGATTGTTTACACCCTTCTCTTTTGAAGATGGAGAATATAAATCTGTGAAGAATCTTGTGTAGAAGCGTTTGGCACGGTGTGATGGAGAAAGGTGCCTGTGGCAGGTCGTTTGGCCCTGGTTATTGCCTGACAAAAATGTCTTAACATTTGTGTGGGTGGCTTTGTCTAAGCAACTGGGATTGGTGATTGCCCCATGCTCAAAGGTGGGACCCTCCAGAAATGGCTTAAATCTTTCCTGCCCAGACAACTTAGAGGATCATTAAATATATCAGTATAGACAAGGACAAATAGGAGCTGAAAAGCAATTCTATTTCCTGCATTTCCTCAGCCTGGGGAAAGACAGTGGAAGAGGGGCAGTTTAGAGACCTGGAAAATCATGAGTGATTGGGAGCATCATTCATAAAATAATTCTAGGACAGTGTGGCAGGGCAGCAGTCAGGGATGAGTGCCCCTCTGCACCCAAATGGCTCTATCAATTTTAGAGGTCTTAACACCTTGGATGTTTATAGATCTTTCATCTCAAATGTAGGTTAAAGGGTAAGATGTGGAAATTATAGGAAACTGATAGCTATTGCTTTCAGCTGAAAGCCCAGGGTTGTGAATGATCAGAAAGAAGAAAATGACACAAGAAACTTGTCCATGGGGAGCCAGCTAGCAAATTATAAATGAAAGAGGGAGGAGGAGGAAGAAAAGAAGTTTGAAGAATAATATTGATCCATTTCTCTATGGAAATAACAGAATTGTCACAAAAATATAGACAAAAGTTTGGAAAAGAAGTGTGCATTAAAAATTCTTTACGTGGGGAAAAAGCTGGTGAGATGTTTATCTTAGATGACAAAGGTGAATCTATCCTATTAATAGCTTAAGTGTCTTTAAAGCACAAGCTATTAAAGTAAGATATTTTAAAATTAAATCCAAACAACTCTGATAAAACACTCTTGAATGAAGTGGCAGAGCTTTCACTGCCAAGTGTTTATTGTGAGTAAATCATGGAGCAGAGATGAAGTTCCAAAAGACTGCAAAAAAAGCAATTACAATGTTAATATTTATGATGTTTGCAATTAGGATAATGTACAGGTTTGTCAAACATTAGTCCTGAGCTAAACAATGAAATAGCTAATACTGGATAGTTAATGATGCTGTTATAATAGACTCATTTGGATTGAAATTAATTGTAAATGGTCCTTATTGAACAAATGTGGGGGTTTAAATGCATTATAAATTTGGTTGAGAAATGTCATAGCGTTGGTGTCACATATATAGAAGTCATTTTGATTTAAGAAACTGGAATGATACTGAATAAACATGGAGCCTATTAAATGAATAAAAACCTGGCTGCTAAAATAAATGGAGACTCACAAGTCGAAAATTGTGTTTCTAGGCAGACAAAACATTCTGTTGCTATACTATATCATACCTTATCAGTGGCTTGAAAGGCAGACAGACTCATTACTGGTACAATTTGCAGTTCATACAAAAATGAGAGGGGAGAGAGTGGTAAATTCAGAGCAAGAAACACTCTGATGCAGAATGACCTGAATCACTTGAAACACATTTTGCAAACAAACAGCCCATCTCAATTTGGCCAACTTGTGATCAGTTCCACCTAGGAACAACTAATGCAGACTTTTTGGGAAGTCTTTTGCAAAGCCTGGGTTAGATTTTGAGAATAGCTGTGGGTAATCAGTTGTTCATGGATTTTGGATGTGACTCAATGCTTAAAGGATTAGTTTGGGTTCTGGATGTACAAATGAAGGAACAGAGTGAAAAGTAGAGGTTTTGTTATGACTGCATTTGGCACTAACTCACTGTTCTGCAATCAGCAATGCAGGGAATTGTTGGTGAGCTAGGATCAGACTGTTGGAGGAGCAACTCCAATATTGAAGGACTCCAAGGAGTGTTTTGTCCTCCTACTGGTCCCAGAATTGTTTTTGTTTTGTCCAGTGACTCATGGGAATGGCACAAGCAACCCCCGGAGAGAGGAGAAGGAAAAAAAAAAACCCTATTTTCAGCCCCTCCTTCCTCCTTCACAGGATAATAAACCTCCTTTCAATTTATTTTTTTCAGTGTTTTAATTGTCTGTTTCTTTATGAACAATGAGAATGGGGAGCATATCCTGGAAAGTGCCACAGCCTTGGCTTAGGGCACCTGCAGTGGCTGCAGAGAGCAGCAGGGCAAGGGCATGCAGGACAATCACTGCACTGTCGTGTGCATGGCTCCTCCCCATCCTCTGCTTTAAAATAAGTGTATTTAGGGATTAGGAATTGGACAGGGAGGCAGCCCTGCTTTCACCTTTCCTGACACCTGCTTCTGTCTTTGAGCAGCCCTGCTCACTGCTGGAAACCTTCCCCTGACCATGTTGTGCAGAGCTCTCAGAGCCAGAGCAGCCAGCCTCATCCCTTTGTATTTTAATCTGGGAAAGTGTCATTGTACTTGAGTTTTGGGAAGTGACATCTCTGACCCTGTAAAACACGATGTCATCTCAATTGGTGCTGCTCATGCAGAACGAAGGGAACCAGTGGTGCTGAATGTGAACACATGGAGAGCAAGTCCTTCATTACCTTGCAGTCTAATGAAGTCAGCTCTTGTGTCTCTGTGAGCTCTTTTATTCCAGCAGAATGAGAGAATCATCCAATTAACTTTATCAAAGGGCTTTTTTATTGGGATTCAGTGGAAGGGCAGGAAACCAGTGCAGACGTCTATCTGGTGTATTGTCTCTAATTGTGTTTACTGTCCCTGTCAAGGATGGTGGGAGGTAATTCCTTTTCTGTTACTTGCCTTTCAAAAAAATTTTAAGTGAAGAGACAAAATAAAGGTCAAATAACTCCCTGTTGTAAAAGCAAACAGAACTCCATAGTGCTCCATAAACATCCTCACTGCTCAGAGTTGGGAAAAAAAAGGAACAGAGCTCAGGAGAATTTAATAACTTTCACTTAAATTCAGCAACATTTTGAAAAGCTGTTTAGATTGAGCCCATTTGTATTGGACAGATTATTTTTTCGGCCTATTCTGAGCAATGAAACTAAATTCACCACAAACTGAACCAGAGCCAGAGATTTTTCAGGGAGAGCATCCTCTGGGGGAGGCTGTGTGCTCAAGCAAGGATCTGTTGCTGGAGCACCCTTGGCAGGAGAGCAGAGGGGATGGCTGTGCAGAGGTGCTGTGGCAGGGACACAGGCAGTGCCTGCATTTCCCTGACTCTGACAATGTCTCTGCTGTCTCTGGTCAGGGTCTCCTCAGCAGAGCTCATTCATTTTTCTGGGCACAGAACTTTGGCAGGACACTTCTCTCCCCTGCAGTTAAGTGCTCCTTAAATTCTAGGTTAGGACCAGAAATGTCTTCTCAGAGAGGACTTTATGTGGCAAAAAAAAAGGGATCAGATTTTCAATATAAGCACAGGAATGATAATAACAATGTTGGGAAAATTTCTGCCTGTGGCAGGAGTGAGATGGGTGCTGTGAGGATGACGAGAGACCAGTTTGTGGTGAAATATGAATAGTTTGGTATCTTAGCCCATTGCACTGGGGATTATCATATGGTAGTGATTAAGTGTAGTGCACTTCAACATTTCTTGTAAAATAAGATGAAGAATTGCAAGTCAGGTAAGAAAATAGATCAAGGAAAAGATGGCAGTTTGGTATTGAAAGGATGACTGCTGGGTGAAGGGACAGAACTGGTGGGTTTGCCTCAACTTCAGTCCTGGGTTTTTGCTATAAAGCTGAGACAAAAATATTTTTGAAGTTGCAAATAGAAGTGGTTTTTTAATTATAAGGAAGGATCTTTTACTGGAAGACCTTGATGACCTTCAGGGTGGGTAATTCTTAACAGCAAGGATAAAAGGTTGCTCACTTGATAGATGTTAGCCAGAGCAACAAAAAAAAAGAGGTCAGGGAGTGTCCTCTTGGCCTGAAGATGAAGGGTTTGGGCACAATCCTGTTACAGAGCCAAACTCTAGGTTAGGAGAAGGGAAGAAGAGATTAGGAGGAGAGAAAGATTCCATCATCCAGGTGAAATGGCAGGGGCAGCTTTCATAATGTTATTCCTTGCAGTGAAGTCTTCCAGAGCTGCTCAACTTGGGGCAAGTGCCACACTATGACTTGGTGTTTCACTCAAAAAGTTAAATTGAATGCTAAGCCTGTTAGATGCCAAGCTCTGTAAGACATTTTGCTGCTTTACTTTCACCAATGGACAGTTCTGGATGTATTTTAGAAACATGCCTATGATCATTTAGTGTGCACAACAGAGCAAAGGCTCTCCCTGGTCCTCAGCTGGGGATCCCTCTGTGCTCTGAAGCATGAAAACTGAGAAGAGCTCACAGCATTTTAGGAGATTTTTACTCAGTGCTGTGTAAGGTAACCAGTTTAGCCTTGAACAAGTGGAGTCAGTTGTTAGAGCCAGCACATCTGATGTAGCACAGGGCTCTGCTTGGTTGCTTCACCTCCCAAGGGAACTGATTGCTGGAGGCTTGAGGGCAGGGTTACACTGGCACCATCACTGAGCTGTTCATCTACCCCTATTCCAGCTGCACTCTTCTCTGCAGCCATAAGGTCAGGAAGTGACATTTCTCTCCAACATAACCAGTTTTAAGGTTTGAGGAGTCCAGGGTTGGGCTCAGAGCTCGAAGATCCCATATATGCTCTGCACAAAGCCAACACAGGGAGTGTTTTGTTGTTGGTTGGTTGGTTTTTTTAAGTAAGTGAACAGTCTTAGTACTTAGAGGAATTTTTCAATTACTTTGATTAGACCTTATTTGTGCATTGATTTGTATTGTGTGTTTAGATTTCTTGTCTCCAAAAGGCCAATTATCTGTTTGGGATGAGTCATATCACTTGTGCATTTGTATTGGTTTTTAGATGTGTTTCCTATTTCTGCCCATTCTCACTTTACTGCTTCTCCTGGACCAACACAAAGTGATTCACAATGGTTACTAATGTGAGAAACCAGGGTGTAACACTTTTATTTTGCTGCTACAGCTCAGCTGGGGAAATAGTTATCTCTCCAAAGCACATGTGGGAGTTTGCAGCCCACCTGCCTATGGTAGCTTCAGGAAATGAGTCCAAAAAGCATGAAGAACAGGCTGATGATTGATCTAGCTGTGTAACCTGCCCCTAGCATCACTGCCAGAGTTGTCACCGTGAGTCTGCATGGGCTGATGGGGTTTATTCCATAGCAAAGATTCTTCTTCATTCCCAGCTGAAGCATGAAAATGAGCATTGCCTTGTGACTTTTGGATATGCTGTGATAACTGTTGTTGCTGCTGCTTTTACTTGCAGAAGCACCTAATCATCTTTTAAAAGTTGCAATTCATTAACCACAAATGTTATTCTAAGAAAGCAATCCTGTTGTAATTCCCCAAGCAAAATCACAGGTATTTATCCACGGTGATGGTGGGTGTAACCTGTGTGTGATTAACCTGTGTAGCGGCTGGGGAAGAATTCAATGCAGTAATTTCCTTTAATTTGGTAGCATGCACATGTGTATTTAGCAGTGTGCCCCCGGTGCCCTGACAATTAATTCATTCATCTGCCTGGCACGATAGAGAGAAGGCAGCTGGTTGTGATTGCAGTAAATAAAAACATCCTGCTGCTTCTGCTCAGAATTTGAGAACAATTTGCTTTCGTGTCTGACTTGCATGTACAAGTGAATACTGACCTTTCTGACAAATTGTTGCTTGACATTTGCATCTCTGAAATTGCTTTAGTGTGTAAGGACACCACAGTCTTTTTATAATGTCTCCTATCAGAGTGTCATTTTAACCAAACAAGCATGCAAAAAAGAAACATAAAGCATTAAGTGTAGTGCCAGAATGAGGTCCTTGACTTTACAAATGTCATGGCTTGTCACTTTAGGAAAAACTATAAAGAACTTACCAACCTTGAAACACTCCTAATCTACAGTAGCAGTAGCAGATTTGTATTATGATTAAAATAAGCTTGAAAGTATTCTTACTCCTCATTTTCAGGCAGTAGATTTGGCAGCAGACCTGTTTAAAATGCAATGCAAAAGGAGGTTTTGTCACACTACTTAGTTCTTTCTTGGGCTGTGTAGTTGTGAAGAGAACAAGGTATAAGTAGTCTCAGATGATTTACAGATGATACTTTAGTAAAGTTAATGAGCTTTTATGAAAAAGCTATCAGTTTGGGACTATTTTACCCATGACAAATGTGCAATTTGTTTATTAATTTCTTATAGTGTGGTTATTATTCCAGGTCTCAGTTGAGGGACTGTGCCCTATTATTCTTGATAAATACTCACCAGGAGACAGTCTGTGTGCCAGGCTGAGAGAGAGAATAAAGGAGATACAGCCCTCATGGCAGAATAGCTGTGTGATATGAAATGAGTTTGCAAGATTGCACATGAAATCTGTGACAGAGCTGGGGGGCAAACCTGAGGCTCAGGCAACTGCATTAGGCAGGAAACACTGCTTTTTCCTTCTCTTGTGGAGACTGTCCAGAGTCTGTTGTTGCCTTTGGTAGTTGCTATTGCTTCAGTTAGAATTGATTTATCTTTCTCAAAAACGTCCCCTTGGGGGCAACTGCTCCCCTAATTCATCTGTAAAAGGACAGGTATATTTTTGAGGCATTTTTGTCCACACTGTCAAACATAGGAATGCAGGTATAAAAAGTTGTTCTGTCTCTTGTCAGATGTCTCTGTGCTGTGCAGAGGAGCAGAGAGCAGAATTCAGCATCTAACCAGGGCTGTGCCAGCACAGCTCTGTGCCCCTCCTAGTGACCCACACTATTTGTGTCCACCTCCCCAAACCAGTGCCACTTGCCTTTTAATTAGAACCCTTCCCAAAACAGAAAATGCAATCTCTCCAGGTCTTTCTGCAGTTCCACACATCAGGAGCCCCTCCAGCTCTGTGCCATCCCGAGTGGAAAGAGGAGCTGGTCCAAAGTGCATGTGCAGGAGACAGAAAGAACTACAAGAAGTGGGATCCTGGTTATGGAGGGAGCAGCTATTTGGCCATTGTGTTGCTTGTACATATCTCTACGAGTGGTTTGGAGCTGTGGCTAAACATTATTTTGAAAAGGGACTTAATTGCATGGGTTTTAAACTCAGCTCACCATTTTTAGCTGGGTTCAGACACACAAGCCCTTCACTGACCCAAAGGAGGGCATAATGTTCCTATGAAGTTTAATAATAAAAGGTGCTATTTTTCCCTACAATGACTGCCATGGCAGCACCAGCCATACCTAGCTGGGCTGGCACACATCAGGAGGCATCTGCACAGGTAGAAGTTGCTGCCTGCTGCATCCCTCCTGGTTTGTGTTGGGGGACTGGGCAGAGAGGAGCAGGAGTGCAGTGGGAAGCTCAGTGGCACACGGTGCCCGTGGGCACACACACCATGGCCTTGGCTTCTGCAGCCCCTGCTGAGCTGGAACCCAGGGCTGCCTTCTGCCAGGAACAGAGCTCTGCATTCATGAGAAATGCCCCCAGCTAAAATAGCAGCCTTAGACCCACAGAAGTACTTTGTGCATCAAGAAGGAAATAAACTTTATGTATAGCCCAGGCACGTGGAAATCCCACAGAGGTTTTGGGTCAGCTTCTGTTAATTGTATGGGGGGAGAATTTAATCTTTGCTGCCTTTTTTTTTTTGGTTTGTTTTTCTGGGCTTACTGGATGAGCCTGCACAGTGCAGAGCTGTGCTGTGCACAGATATTGACACTGCTGGAAAGCCAGCACAGGTCCCAGAAGGGATACATACAGCTGTTAGAAAGGTCATATTGCAGCTCAGGTAATTAGCAGGAGCGTCATCACTCTAAAATGGTTCCTCTATTTTTGGGATAGGAGTTGCAATCCCAGAGTTGTGGCTGTGGAGACTGTCAGGTGCTTGGGGACTTGTGTGCTGTGCTGAGTCACATCATGGGATGGAGATTTAAGTACTGTAGGTGGGTGTTACATTTGTGAGGGAGACTTTGGGGCACCGTGTTTCCTTAACCACAATCATTCATTGCCTTAAATAAATTCATTGCCAGTCAACTTTCAGTTGTCCACAGAAGGAAGAGGGATGTGTGGCCAAAAAAAGCAGTAAAGAAAATCCTGCATTACGTGTGTGATGATAAAATGTATGCACACATTGGAATGTTTTTGTGAAATTCAGGGTGTCTTTAGGAGCAAGGGGCAGCAAGTGCCCAGAGGGGTGGCACACACACACCTGAGTGCCAGGGGAGCCTGGTGCTGGGGAAGGTGAGGTCTGCCTAACAGGAGCCAACAAACAGGAGCTGGCTCTGTTGAGACAAGTTCAGAGATCCTGATGGCCTGAACTGAACTGAATTAATGGTGATCTTTCTTTTTTTCTCTCTTCTTCTCTCCTCCTCAGGTGGAAGAAAGCTACTCAGCTGGCAGTCCTTCAAAAGGCCTTTTCTCAAAAGGGCTCCAGACCCGACCTTCCAGCCCTGTCTCTGCCCCTGTGAGATCCAAACACAGTCCTGGCTCACCCAAAACCGTGTTCCCCTTCCCCTACCAGGAGTCTCCCCCACGCTCCCCACGCCGAATGAGCTTCAGTGGGATCTTCAGGTCCTCCTCCAAAGAGTCCTCCCCCAATTCTAACCCGTCTACCTCTCCTGGGGGCATCAAGTTTTTCTCCAGATCAAGAAAAAGTAAGAAATTGCTCATGTTATTTCAGGAAGATACACGGTACCTCTGGGCTTGGCCCATTCTTTCCCTGCGGTAGTGAAGTAAGTGCAGATGAGGCATGTGCTCATTGTTTGTTATTTCACTGAGCGTGTGGTGGGGGTTTCTGACGTGCTGCCCACCAGGTGTGGCCTCTGCAGGGCCACACACACCTCATGGGCACCTCTGCAGGGCTGAGGATGGAAATCACACTCCTAAGCTTTGTTGAGAATTCCTGTGCCCACGTCAGTGGGAGTTCTCTGGGTGGTGTCACCCAGGCTGGTTGGACATCAGTGCCAGGAGATGTTCGTGGGCTGTGTGCTGGAGGTGGGCACTGACAGGACTTCACTCAGGAGCTGCAGGAGACTTGGTTCTGTAGACCACATAGACAATTTCAGCTGTGTTTTTTAATTGATATATCACTTTGAAGGGAAAATGACCTTTAGTGGATGGAAATAAAAGATACGTGTTTCCAGTCAAATGGCCATTAAGGGGATATTTGAGCTCCTCTGCACGAATATGAAAGGCATGGCAAACCTCTATGGTTCCGAGATTTTTCTATATACAGCTTCATACTGGGCACAAATTTTACCTCTTGAGCAGCCTGTGCACTAATAATGCACTGCTAGAACTCAGAAATGAGCAGGATTGAGAACATGCTTCCATTTTAAAACTTTCTTTAAAACTGAATAAAGTTTCCCAGTGCTGGTCTGCATGAGGAGTTAGTGGCTGTGGGAAGGGAGCAGAGTTACAGGGGAAAGAGAGGGATAATATCTTGCCACAGAGGCTGCTGGATTGTCAGGCCACAGTGAGTTTTCAGTCTGTGAACAGAAGAAATAATGATAAACTGTTGGCAAATCTTCTGTGACAATGTAGGTACAGAACTGGTGATGCATATACCTGTGTTGGGCTATGTGTTTCCTGCAATGTATTGATAGTTTTCAATGACTTTAAATAGTAGAGTTTGTTTTTCTTGTTTTTCTTAATCTTGTTTTTCTTAACACCATTGACTTTAATCAGAACAAGTAATTTCATAGTGACTTGTGCACAAGAACACAGCAATACAAACCCATACAGGATTTTTTTTTTTATGTTTATCAGAAGTTCTGCTGAAGGTTAATTGAAATGGTACCTTTTCCAGTCCTTGCCTCTCTCTTAAACAGTCAAGAGATTGAAAGTAGGAGTCAGTATTTCTGATGGACTTAGAGAAGGCTCCAAACATCATTTCTATTCAAGGGCATTTGTTCATCCCTACTTGAAGTTCAAGTATGCTTTTTATGCTCCCCTCTTGTTCAAACTTCACAATAATTAAAATGAATTTAAGCTCTTCTTGCCAGTCCACATAGGTTGAAATATGGCATTTAAATATTGGCAGTATTCTGCTGATGGAGTATGCAGAGAAGGGCTTTCTGCTGCATGAATAGCAGCAATTTAGACTGCAGAGCAAAGCCATCCTGGGACTTTGTAATCAACTTATCCAAGCAGCCAGCACTATTTAAGTCCTAGCTAGGTACAACAGAATATTAAATAAAGGAATCTTCCAGGAGTCAGCAAAATCCCTTTGATAAGGTCACATCAGTGTCTCAGAACAGGCTTGGAATGGGGCCATGCTATATTTGAGCTCTCAGAAAATGTCCATGACCCTGCTGCTCCAGAGAGCCTCGTAGGAATTGCATTGGGCTTGGGTGTTTGTGGCCTTTTGTTCCTGAGGCAGGAGACACAGCCTCTTGGAAAGGGTGTGTTGATTTTAATTGGTGTTTAAATGGTTAACTCTTCTCTTTCCACAGCTTTTTGCACAACAGAACATTTCTTATCATGCTTTCCCAGCACTGAGCTCTTTTACAGCGAGTCTAGTGCAGATACATACCCTTCACTACCATGTTAAAGCAGATTTTATTCAGAATGTGCTAAACAGGGGTCAGTAATTAATTGCACTCTTAGAGTTTAATTAATGTTTGTTGAATTTTAGGTAGCAAAACCTTTTCAGGACTTCAGGAAAAGTATGGGTTACAATTTCTGCTGTATTATTTTTTTTTCACAAGCAATACTGTATTCTGCTACTTCACAAATAGAGTAACCCTAATAAGTAAGTTATTTGGTTATGTGCTGCTCAAAACAAAGTCTCTGTGGCTTGAACAGCATTTCCTGAGAGACAAGACTTCTCAGACCTCAGACCAGATACCTCAGACTTTTGCAAAGATGCTGTGCTGAAGAACTTTGAGAAGAGCTAAACCAGCACATAGCTCCACATTTCTGAAGGTGCTTAAATGCTCCACTGCTCAAAATTGTCACAGCCTATGGGATTAAAATCCCATTTTCTCAATCAGCTTGGGATACCTGTGTTAAAAAGTGAGTGGGACTTTGGTTGCTTTATCACTTCTGAAACTGTGAGTGCATTGAAATCAGCTGGAGTTGCTGTGCTTGCCTGCTTTTACATCCCTGCTGGTGCTGGGTTCATTGCATTAAAATGAAAATGAACTGTGCGCTGGACTGCACTAGGAGAACCACCAGCAGGTCAAGGGAAGTCATCCTCCCCCTCTGCTCAGCACTGGTGAGACACAGGAGCAGTGCTGGGCCCAGTTCTGGCTCCCCAGTCAAGAGAGACAGGACATACTGGTCCAGCAAAGGACTGGCCAGGGGCTGTGGCATCTGCTGTAGGGGGGAGAATGAAAAATCAGAAGACCTTTGAGCTGTCTTCAGTTACCTCATGGGGTTATGGACAAGACAGTACCAGGCACTTCAGGGTTGCCCAGAGAAACTGCAGCAGTCAGCAAGGGAAACTCCAGGCACACGCAGGAAAAATGTTCTTGGAAGGGGTGGTGTGGCAGCAGAGCTCCAGAGGGGCTGTGAAATTGCTGCCCTTGCAGATTTTAATAAATCAACTGGTCTGGGCTCTGAGCACCCCAATGTAAAGTTGCTTGGAGTAGGGATCAGACCAGAGACCTGCAGATGTCCCTCCCAGCTGTGGCTCTTCTGGGAAACTGCACTGGACTCTTCCCTTTGGGTTTATACCAAATCTGTATTTTATCCTGGCAATCTCCAATTAAAAAAAAAAAAAACAACACCAGATAAAGTTCACAGGGGCCTGGGGTTTCCTTCTGTCCCCCACTTTATCTGAAAGGAGTCTGTGCTGCACTCCTTTCCTGTCATCATGGAGCAGCATGTGGGGGAAAGTAGATGCAGTCTTTGTTTTAAATAACATACCCCGTCTTCCCTCCACTTCCTCCTCCTACACATTGTTCAAAACATAGACTAACCTGTTACTCCACATATTCCTTGTTTTTCTTGGAAGCAACTTCTCCCTGGCTTGTTTTCATTTTAAAGACTATGTGTGGTATTTGCAGCTCCTTCTTTCCCATGTAGTTGCTTTTTCCCAGCTAAGTTATTTTGCCTTTTGAATATACACAGTTTAGGAAGGGCTAGGTTAGGACAATGTTAAAACAGAAAGTGACTTGCAGATGTGAAACTTAAAATATTTTCCATTTCAGGCTGGGAATTTAAAACTTTTGCTCAGCTTCAATATTTTATCACTGGTTTTGCAATATCCAGGAGCTCATCTTTGTGCCTTTTCCCTTTGGTTACCCCAGTTCAGTATCTGGTTGTAACCCCACAGCTCTGATCTGACACAAGATTTGCCTTGAAAGGAAAAATACCTTCCCACAGCATGTACTTGCCTGCCAGCCACTTCAGGTATTTTGTAAGTACAGCTTTGAAGCAGTAAACTGCTGGCTGGGGCTTCACATCCAGCATCCCACCTTTGCATGGGCAACAAATCCACCTCAGGCCCCTCTGGAAGAGGCTCTGCAGTGACCTTTTAGAGAGAGGTGTGTGCTTGGTCACTGGTGCAGCCCCTCCAGTTTGAGAAGTTCACTGCAGAAAAATCCAAGACAGCTCTTTGTGTGCTGAGTTTCTGTGCAAATGCTCTGAAATGTAATTATTGGCTTTTTCATTTCTTTTTTTGCCTGAGAATTTCTTTGCCACAGCACTGTTAGACTGACAATTGAAAGCTGAATATGGACTGGGGGTGAATGAAGCCTGGCTTTGAGGTGGTGCAGTTCCCCTGGTGCTGTTCCCCTGCCCTGTGATGCTTGGTGGATGCATCCCCATCAGTGCTGCCCACTTTACACCTCCCAGAGCCAGGGGCCTTCTGCCCTTCCAGAAGCACCCACTGCTGGCCAAGCCTGAGCCATCAGCAACAGTGGTGGCACCTCTGGGATAACATATCTAAGGAGGGGGGAAAAAATCCTACACAATTGCAGGGGTGTCCAGCTCAGTACCACCACCATCAGCATGGGCATGTGAGCAGCCATGGAACATTACAATAATGACATTTTTATTGGATATTAAAAAATTAGTAGATTAGTATGACCTGTAGCTTGCAGGAGGCTTCTACAGAGCTGACACTGATTTCACAGATGTATTTCAGGGACCACAGGGGCAAAGGGTGAGTGAAGAGGTGCAAGTTGAATTTTGAGGTGCTGTAAAAAGTGATTTCGTAATTAGCATTGTGGAACTGCTTTCCAGTTTGTCTTAGGTTGGTTCCCAACTGCATGAACTGCTCTCAGGAGGCACAACTTGGGACCTGCTGCTGCTCTAAGGCATTGTTGAGTCTTGGCTGAGCTCTCCCTTCACAGCCAATGCATGTGCAAATAAATGAGAACAGCTTTATTTCAGAGTGGAAGTTAGGCAGCTAGCTCTGCAGAGAGGCTAAAATCAAGTACCCTGCATCTTTTATTAAAAATAGATGTTTGAATGAAATTTAAGTCATTAAAATGTAGCTTTCTCCATGGGTCTGAGTGCCCCATTTGAAGGACATCAGAGCATTTTCCTGCTTCCCCTTCTGAAACAATCTGTTCAAGTAACAGCAATACTCGTGATACATTAATGGTGCTGTCAGTTCTGCAAACAAAGAAAATCAATTAAAACGTTTCCATTGACCTATAGTTTTGGGTTGTGGTGCATGGGATCAAAAGATAAATTTAGCTCAGAATTACAGGTTGTTTATGGAACTTTGAACTGAAAATTGCACAGCTTTCAAACACCTTGATGCTGGTGGTCAGATTTGAATCATGGTGGATTTGCACTGTGTTTGAGGAAGGAAAAGGTTTTTGATATGAAGTTTTAATGTTCTGCTGTCTCTTACTAATTTTTCCCCTTCTGGAATTCAACACTATTAACTGTGGTGCCTACAGTAATCCATAAGGAGGACTCCTGCTTCTTCCAGAAAAAAGGTCTAGATTATATTTTTTTCAGAAGATTGTGAGAAGCAAGGCTTTTAGGTTGTCATTTACCTTATTTATTCTAATAATTTATTTTCTTGTAGAACATCTTGTTAGATGATGTCCTCTGTGAGAAAATCCCATGACTGTACTGATTTTTACCCATAGATGGAGCAAGTAGCTCTCATTTGCAGTAACCCAGGGAAGAAATTGGGAAAACTGTGCCACGTTATTGCCACATTGTGCTCTGCTCTCTTGAAGGCCTTTGGGTTGTGGCTGATCTGTGCTAGAATTTTGCTTCAAGCATTAAACTGAAGCTCATTCTCTCTCAAGATTTTGCTCCATATTTGTGGTGTGTAAGTAACAGCTTGCAGTGAAGTGAGTTGAGTCTGGGACAGGCTGTTGGGGAGGTTTGGCAGCTGGGCACAGACATTTCATATTCCTTTGGGTTCAAGCTATTTCCCACCATTGCTCTTTAGGAATACCTTCCTGCAAAACAGTGCCATGCAACGGGATGTCCTTCCTTCTGCCAGCTGCTGCAATCTATATTTGCGTTTTTCTTTGCTAAATCAATACATTCATCCCATAGGCCTGGAGCCTCCCAGCCTTTGGACCACAACTGGTAGAGAGGTAAAGAACCATCAGTTCCAGCCCCCACCAGGACACTGAACAGCTGAGGCCACTCCATTTCCAGTTCTTTTCCTGTGACCCTTCCACAGACATCCCATAAAACCTGGGAAAGGAGAAAAGATTGATTGATTTTCTTGCTTGATTTTCCAGGGACATCCTTTATTTTGCAAGGACATCTAATCATCCTTTTTCAAGCTTGCTTTGCCCTCAGAGGCAGACAAGGGGACCAGCACTGTTCATTTTGGTCTCATCCACACTAGAAAAATGACTTTTTGCAGACAAAATGTGTCAGCACTGCTGCAGCTGAGCTGGTGCTGCACACATGACCAAAGAGCAGCCACGTTCAGCACCATTTCTGCTGCCAGTTACTGACATCTGCTGTCAGCAGCAGATGATTTGTCTGGTGAAAATGTGCCTATGGTGATTGTTCTTGGTTTATTTGGAGATATCTTTCAATGTGCTTCCCTTTTCACCTCAGTTTCCTGTGGTCACTGTTGTCTCCATAGGGGGAGTACATCCAGTATGGTTTTATATTCCTCCCCACTCTGCCTAGGCAAGGATTGTTCAGACTGTCTTCAAATTCCTGATCATTTAGATTCAATCATAAAAGGAAGAAAAAAAGAAGTTGTTCCATCTCTGTAGGGTATGTGACAGACCTGCTACCAGATTCATTCCCGTTTTCCATCTCTTTCCTGGGGTTTCAGCTATGAAACAAACTACAAATAACAAAACTTTTAAATAACAACCAAGTTGTTATTTCTTGTGATCTATGGACAAGACCTTAGTTCTGTATTTGCACTTTTAGAGACTGCTGCTGGCATGCAGGGGAAATAGAAACTGCAGTTTGAACATCTCCAAGGGCTGATAAACTGCTGGTCTTCTTTGTGTCTTTTGATAAAAGAGGCCTGAAGGGCACTGCTCATGTGCAGGTGACTTTTCCACACAGGTATCAATGTAAGCAACAGTAAACTAAAGAGAGTTTTGCTATCTCAGGCTGTCTAATCCCAGGAAATAATTTGGAAATAAATTGTGGGGGATATTTTGGTGTTTGTGCTGTTTATATTTAACTATCTGTAGTTTACAAGTCCAAGAATACATGTAGGAGCAGACTTTTAGTCATATTTATCCAGCTATTTTCCATTTCAGTCAATCATTTCAGAATTTAGTCCTTAAACAAGTATTTGTTTATAAGTGCTGGAGAAATCCTGTTTGTTTTAGGAGGTTTGTTCACACATTTCGAAGTACATTGCTTTTTCTGAATCTAAGTGATTGCTTTTCACAATCCCATTGAAAATGCATTGTGCATCCAAGCTCTTTTGCCATGTGGTTGGAGTCTAAAGGAGTAATAATGACTTAAGATATCAGATTCAGGCTTTACAGATATCATGGGCTTTCAGCTTCTTAGATAAAGTACCTGCAAAATGCCTCAAAAATGGGTTGAATAAACATGATAAATGCTGACTCAGTTGGTTTTCTGATCTGGAAAAATATGCAATAAAAGAACCTGATCACAAGGCAGAAAAATGCATGGTTTGAGGAATACAGTGTGTCTAGTAGAATGGGTGAAATACAATTAAATCCCAGGCTCAGGCCAGCACCCTGTAGCTCTTATGTAGCCCTTCTTGGGTCGGTGTGAGTTATGACTGAGCTTGGTCTGAATGAAAACACTGATTTTAAAAAGAAAATAAACCCCATAAAGATGATGGTAAATTGTGAGAGTCAGTAGGGCAAGGAGCTGATCACTACCATGTCTCAATTTATGGGCTTTGGGGAAATGAGCCTTTGCTTTTTGCAGCCTTTGGGGCTGTGAAACCTCTTGAAGGAGAGCCTTGGTGATAACCAAGGCAGACAGAGAGGGTTTTATAGACTTCACTTGCCTGCATGGTTTTCTAGATTTGTTCCCTGGTTTCACATGTATATTTTCCCATTGACCAGAAAGCCAATTGGAGATAAAATTCCCATTTGTATGGGAAGTAACCACAGGCAGACACTGCAGTCTGCAGCTGAGCTGGTGTGAAACATCCCATGAGCTTGCAGCAGCTGCTTCAGCAACTCCTCCCTTGCAGCAGCCACTGGCAGGGTCATGAACTGGGCAAGGAGAAGCTGTGTCTTCTATTTTCGTGCAGTCAGGGGCTGGAGCACCTTCAGCTTGTGTACTGACCTGTGACTGTGGAGTTGTCATTAGGCCATTTGGTCTGTACAGCAAATTTAAAAGCAGGTTGGTTGTTCCTGGGAGGAGGAAATTGGAAAAGCAAAGAGTAAAAAGTATAAAGCTCTGCACGGTGCCAAGTGTAGGATTTTTTTTCCCATCACCATACTAAGTCAAATAAATATCAGTCTGAGTTAGGAGATGTAGCAAGAAGCCTTTTTGTACTTGAGTTTGACAGAGGTGGAATTGCTGTGGAAATGGTGTCATTCCAACCTCTAGTAATATCACTGATATAATTCCTGTTCTCCTGAATCTGTGTATTGCAGCTGAATATTTCCTTGGTGCTTTCTCTTTGACCAAAGAAAGTTCATATTTCCTTTGTTACAGCCAAGGAGAACAGAGATGCCACTTTTTAAAATTAATTAGTTTAGGATTTTCTAGCCCAGTGAGTTAATTGATTTGAGGCTTATTGTGAGCAAAATAATAAACACATCAGCTGGAGGAGGCTAGAAGTCATGTTCTTAGTTTAAAATGACAGGTCAGGTCTTCTTCATGTCAGAAAACAGGTCTTGGATCTAATTTTTGGACACTGATCTGTGAAGGGTTCCCATCTATCAGAACCTTTCAATAAATTTGTTTGATAATCCATCAAAACTTCTGCCAAGCTTCCCTGGCACAGTGTGGGACATACTGAATGAAGGACAACACTGAGCAAAGGATTTATAAAAGTGCAATTCAGGTTTGTAAAAGCATGTTATTACTCACAAGCACACACATGCATGTTAGCTGGAGGTCCATGCCCCCCAGATTTTGCACTGCTTTGGGATTTGCAGGATGGGGGTTGTAGGGTGCTCAGAAGCCCTCTCTGTGCTGTGCCAGTGTTGTATGAAATGGTTTGTGCTGCTGAGTGGGTGTGTGGGGATGCTTCACAAAGAAAAGTGCAAAGGATGGGGCAGGGAGATGAGGATTTGTGGGGGTACAGTGTGAAACTGGAGTAAGCAAAAATGTTGTGATGAATGTACTTTTGGGAGTAATGCCCTGAATAGAAAACTTTCTGAAGGGAAGATTTTAGTGTGTAGAATCATCTCTACACTACTGGCAATAATCTGTAATTGGTGTTCTCCACACACTGCTTCCCCTAGAATTTGTTATCCAGCTGAACAGCTAAACCAGTGAGTCTACAGAGCATTGGTGAAAGATCCAAATGTCAGAAATTAAGTGATTTATGACAATCCTAAAGCCAGTGGTGGCTGCCAGATGACAAACCTAAAGCCACCAGAGAGCTTACAAATGTCCCTGTGCCTGGGATCTCTAAAATGGACCAACAGACTTAACCACCCTCCCACCACAGATGGCTGATTCTAGAAAGGGCACCAAGTGTTTAATGAAATCTAAGTTTTCCTATTTAAACTTTAAAACAAAAGCAAAAGGGTTGTGGATTGTTTGGTTTTGTTTTGTTGTTGTTTTGGATTTTTTTTCTATATAAACTTTCTGCTGTGCCCTTTTCTGTCACAGTTCACCCAGTATTTGAAGACTCTTCTGTACCTTAAAAAAAATGTTGTCTTATGAAAAATATTAATCGGTGTGTACTTGATATGTGAAACAAGTACTCAGAGCCTTTGATGATCAACCATCAAAACACCTCAGTTCCTTAGTTAGATTATTTTGAAGCTTGCCTTGGGGTTCCTGCAAGCACACTTTATTAGTAAGCAACTGTGGCAGGTTTCTTTGTAGTTTGCTTCCTGCAGCACCTCCTGCTGTTTACAGCCCTCTGAGCCCCCAATGTGAGTGAGGCCAGGCTGGGGAGCCCTGATGGGTGTGTGACACGGGGCTGTGCATGGAGCAGCTGTGCCAGGCAGTGCCACACTGTGCCAGCCACACTGTGCCAGCCCCCCTGCACCTCCCTGGGGCTCCTGTGGGACTGGGAGAGGGAGGTGCCCTCCTGGGGCCATCCCACTGCTTCTCCTGCCTGGCTGGAGGGGCTGGGGTTGCCTTGCCTGCCTGGAGATGCTTTGCCTTAGGGTTTGAGCAGGATGTTAAGAACCTTTGATTGTGCTTGCTGTTGGGTTTTTTAAACTTCTAAACCCATTAAAACAGCAGGGGCTAAAAGCATCCCTCCCTCCAAACTGTAATTTCAGCACTTTCGGGAAATCAACTTCTCTCCTCATCCCAGGAGAGTTTGACATTGCCCTCAGGTCAGCATGTGGCACTCCATATCAAGGTAGACATTTAATTGTGTTGACAAATGCATGGACCCTACTGCAATGAATTTTTGGCTGGGAAACACATGTGAATGTAAGCCATTAATCAAATATTCTTCAACAAACACCATTATTTGGGAATCCTGAGCGTTTCATTTCAGTGTCACTGTGAATGTGTCTGCTCCATTGCCTGCCTGATCTGGGCAGAAGGTTTGGTGTCAGATTTGTTTGCTTAACCTCAGTATAAGGTTTCCATAGCTCTTCATGTTCACAGTTTTTCCATGAAGCTGTTTAATGGTGAGAGAACTGCACTTGGCAGCCTGGGCTGTAGCTCCAGCAGGATGATGGTGTTTGCAGTTCAGTCTTTGCTCCAATTCCTCTCCACCCTGGTGTGCCCCAGAGCACTGAGCATCCAGAGGCCAAAACTGGCTTTAGTCCAGGCAAAATAGAAGTGCACATCTAAACTCTCCAAAGCTCAGGACTTTCTGGAGAGGAGGTGAAAGAATTTCACGTGAGCTAACGCTTAATACAGGACCAAGAGTAGCTGCAGGTGCCAAACAGTGCCCATGTGATTTATTCTCTATTTAGCATCTCTATTAAGTGCTGCCTTCTTTATGTATGCTAAAGAAGGGGTGAGTTAGGCCATATTTGGCCACCTTGAAGTTTTTCTGAAGACAAGAAGTGCCAATGGCAGCTGAAATGTGTAGCCAGGTAAGAGAAATGGGCTTTTGGCAAAGGAGTCCTCAGTGAGGCAGAAGCAGTCTAAACTTGTTCAGGAGAGTGAACCTCTAAAATGAATGAGTGGTTAGCTGAGTTTTTTCATCTTTCAGAGGAAAGTATTGCTTCTTTCAGCAAAGCTAATTAAAATGTGGCTTCTACTCCTGTGGAGGTTGAATTCTGCTCTATTATTTACACACAGCAGATTTACTATATCTGACTTTTCCAGGGTGACACAAGGGGAAATTTGACCATTTGGCTCTGAACACAGTGGAACAATTTCCAGACTTGGGGGCCTGAAATTAATAGTATAAATCCTTGCTGAGCCATCTAAGCCAGTTGACCTGAGGGGGAAAAAATCAAAAAGACCTTCTGAATAAAAAATAAACCCAGAAGTATTTTTGCTAATTTCATCAATATTTGCTAATCACCCCTATGAATGTGGTGAACAATAAGCAGTTTTTTCCTACATGAGGATCTCAGTTTCACAGTGTTGGGTTTTGTCCTTCAAAGTCAGAGGAAAACCCTTACTTCTAATGCAATCAAAGAGACTCTCATTGACAAAAGCCTAATTATGACCTTTCCCTCCTCAAAAACATAGAAGTAATGAGGGGTATTGCTGACCTGACATCTTGTAAGTTTGCTGGTGTTCACAGAAATCTTTCCAACAAATGATGGGGATTATTGCAAACCCATTTGTACAGCTGTCTAGATTTTGTTGGATCAGAAGCTCAGTCTGCAGAAAAATATGTGAATTATCAGCGAATTTTTACTAGTGGTAAGAAAAGACAGGTAGGGAGAGATGTTCTGAATTTGGAGAAAGTGTCAAAGCCATGGCTGTGGAGGGACAGATTTGGGCTTTGTTGCAGTTGTTAGGAACATTTTTGTTTTTCTCTTGTTTGTTGTTGTAGAAACAAAGACTAAAAAGAAACTGAGATTTAGCATTTTTCTTAATTTCATTAATGTATTTAATTAATAGCCATTCCTTTGGTATTCCTTTGGGATGGGCCACGTTTCCTTGACATTTGTTTAAGCAAAGTGACTAATGCTCTGGTATTATCCAGATCATTGGAGTGAAGAATGTGTAAAAAATACTAGAATGTGTAAATGCAAAGAAGAAGATTAGCATGTCCTATTTCTGTGTGTTACATGGAACATGTCCACGTTACAATAGTTGCACATATCCATGCAGTCAGATATATCCT
The DNA here is from genome assembly GCA_013398175.1 of Climacteris rufus. Classification (NCBI taxonomy): domain Eukaryota; kingdom Metazoa; phylum Chordata; class Aves; order Passeriformes; family Climacteridae; genus Climacteris; species Climacteris rufus. The sequence goes on along the minus strand of VZRZ01007432.1, from coordinate 127,240 downwards.
GAAAGATAAGACTCTCTTGGATTTGGAGTGGTGTGGGGGGTGTGTGGAGCTTCTGTGCAAGGCAGATGTCATCAGGGAGTTTCTGCCCCATGCTGATATATTGCTTTTCCATTTAACCACAGAGTTTGGGGGTGATGGAGAGAGGTGAAATCTCAGATATTTTATTAAGGGAGAAAGCCCCAGTGGACCCTCAAGGATGGTGGGATTGTCCCCAGCCTCTGAGAATGGTGCTGGAGGAGCATGTGGCTATTCCAGAGGGTGAAATTTGGGATAAGGCTCCTTGTTCTGTGTGGTTGTGCCAGGGGCTGGAGAAGCTCTGGGTGGCTTCAGTCCCCTCAAGTGACCCAGGAGAGGTTGTGCAGCACCAGGAGGCCACAACTTAGAAAAGAGGGAATTGAAAACTCTTTGGAAACTGGCCTTAGGTCAGCTCTTGTTCCAACTGCAGTTTCTTGGCATGGGTTTTGTTACTAAAGACATGTCACTGCAATTAAATAGCATTAAAGTCGACCAGGCTGCTGCTGAGGGCTGGTCAGAAGTCATGCTGCTGTTCAAGTGACCCATCATTTTGGGATGAGCTTTGGGGCAGAGTGTTTGGAGCTTTGTTTGGAGTAGCTGGAAGCCACAGAGGCTGTCACAGGAAGGCCCTGTAGCCCCTCTGTTTGGAAAGCCCACACCAACAGTGCTGGGGCTTTAGCCAGGGTTTGGCTCTAGTTTAGCTGAGAGGGCCAAGAGAGGATCCAGCTGCCCTGGGCTGGGCTAGGGGTCTCACCTGTCATTGGAAAAGAAAACTGGAGAGAGTGATTCTCAGGATTCACACCATAATTTTCAGTCCTTTATTGCGTTTTGTATTTAAGAAGAGGTGTGCTCTCTCAAGGGGGAGACTTTTCTTGTGCACGAGTGTGTGTTCAGTGGGAGCATCCTGGCACTGCCTCCATGCACTGACTTTTGCATCTTCAACACATCCAAGTGCTCTAATTGTTCCAGCAACATAAGATTTGGGGATGGCAACAGTAATAGGAACAGTAAAAGGCACTACCGCAAAATGAGCCTGTTGAGTCTTCTCTGCACCTTTCTTTCCTCTGTCTATCACTTTGTCCATTCCAATTTTAAAGCTGAAAAGAAGCAGCATATTTTTAAGGGCTTGTTTTTGCTTCAAGGTTTCCATCTGGTTTTTGTCAATGTCAATTTTTCCATGTAATTTTTTTGCCAGTGGTTAAATTGCAGGATTTGAAGGGCTGCAACAGGAAGGTGCCATCTCCTTCCCACAGAGCTGTTGAAGCCAGCAGTGTCCAAAATCTCACGTCTGCTACCACTGTAATGAGAGGGAAAACAGGATTACATTGAGTAGATGAACCTCACATGTTCACACTGCTTTGTGCTTGGCATCAGTTGGAAAGAGTTATGAGATTGTGGTACATGTTCTTGTTGCATTCAAGCTTTATTTACGCTTTTGAGATGATGCACTCGTGGTGTGTAGTGTTACAATATGTGGATATTTTTTGGAGGAAGAACTAGAAGAGGAAGGAGAATATGCCCTTTGCTTCAGCATGGCTAAACCAAGTCATTCCCCAGGCCAGAAGGGCTCTGCAGGAATGGGGCACTGATGTTTGGGATGGGTTTGTGGAAAGAGAGAGTTGGCTGCTTGCATATTCAAATTCTTTGGCATTGTTAAATAAATAAAACAAGTGACATTAAAGAAAGTACCTGAACAGCACATCATTTCCTTTGGAAAACAACCCCCACAGTGCTGAAACCTGCTGCTGTGGAGCACTGGGATGACTGTGCATTGCTCCTCACTTAGGAACCATGTCAGAGACCAGACTGGAAAAATTGTCTGCAATGGATGTTTTTTACTTCTCTGTCATCTAGCTGCCAGGAAGAGGAGTTTAGTGCTGTATTTTGTACATGCACTTGGTCCTGGTTCTGTTTCTGCATGGAGCTCTCTCTCAAGTCCTTCCAAATTCTTTACCATAAAAGATAATAAAACACTACAGTACTTCACTAAATGACATCCAGAACTCTTTCTTCAAACACTAAGGCACAAATCAGATTGGGAGCAGGACAGCAATAAAGGGAAAGACTGGGGAAAAATCACTTCCCTTTGGAGTAGCTGGATTTTTGCCATCAGTGAAAACCTGGAATCCATCCACTGTAACAAAAAATGAGCAGGTACTTAATAATGCTCTTTTTTCCCAGGACTCCATGGATACCCACAGTAATGATTTACTGTAAGCACTCCATGAAAAGCAATGTTAAATCTTGCTGCCTTCTGCTTTGGAGGTCATGGAGAGACAGCTGAGCAAATCTCAGCAGTGGCAAATGCAAGGCATGAAATACTGTCACTGGGAAAGAAGGAGCCAACTCTTAATCACTTAAACAGATTCTCATATACTTTTGCCATGCTATTTTATAAAGTGTTTATATAACTGAAAAGATTAACCTGGAGAAAAAGAAAAAGGCTAGAAAAAATATTTTTACAGCTTCTTATTTATGGCTTTACTATGGTTAAGGAATTAGTTTGCATTTTACAAAGTCCAAAAGTGGGGGAGGAGAGAGAAGGAGGGATCTGAATAAGGACATATATTTGCACGGCTCTCAAAATATTAAAGGAAACCTAAAATCCCAAGGAGTTCTTTCTGTCAAAGGCAGACACGCAGGCAAATCCGAGGCTGGAGCAGGACTCAGTATCCAGGCAACATCAACATTTTTTTTGTTAAGCTACTGCCAGTGCTGCTGACAGCTCTTGCCACTTTATGGTCACATTAAAAAAGGAAAATGCCTGACATCACTGAAATTCTTAGAAATTACTTTCTTATCCATCCAGCAGATGCGAGGCTCAGCAACACATAGCACATGCACATCTTGCAAAAATTCAGAGGCAAAAATCCTTTGAAGAGTTCATGGCTAGGAACCTGTGTTTCTCTCTAAACCTGGCACTTAGTTTCCCCCCAAGTTTCTTACCCTCTCCCTTGGACACAGATACTTGCTGTGCTTTAGGGAAGGGATCACATTCGATTGAGCCATTTGTAAGCAGCTTCTGCCACTTCACTCAAGGCTGCAGGATTAGAGGAGCCCTTTGCTGTGCTAAGGAAAACTCAGCTCTTCTCTCCTGGTTCTTTTTGCATGGTGCAAAAGCCAAGGAGGTAAAGGAGCTTAAGAATTTCATTAATATTTTAATATTGTTAATACATGAAGGGAAGATCCCTTGCTTTGGAAGCCTTGAAGGGCTAAGGTGGGACTGATGGGCCCAGCCTGGTGGGCTCAGTGCTGTGAGGCTGTAGGGACCGTGCTGCAGGGGGGGTAAAGAAGGGACACTGATTTGCCATGTCCTTAGAGAAATGTGAGTGGTTTTGTGCTGGAAGTGTTAATAGAATGAAGCTCAAACTTTTTTTAGAGCTGAGCAGATAAAACTGTTGAAGAACCAGCCTCATTCTTCACTGTGGACCAACTCAGGGAGCACTGAGTGCTCTCAGGCATGGCTGCATGCTTTGTGCCCTTGGAGCAGAAAGCAAAAGCATCAGTCACCTCGGGAAGTGCCTTGTGATGGCAGCCAAGGCAAGGCTGTGGAGACACACAGAACTTTTCAATCATAAAGGGGGGTTACACAAAACCCCAGGAAACCCTTGTTGCTGACATGAAGAAGTTTAGCTCACTGCTGGCTGAGTAGCTGAGCACATGAGGAGGAGAAGCACAGGGAGCTGCTAAGCTGCACAAAGTCCTTTGGGCTCTGCTGGTGCCCCATGCATTCCCTCCCACACCAGCTTTGTGCAGGCTGTGGAGGGGCAGCTTTGTGCAGGCAGGGAGGGTAAGACTGGGACAGGAGCATCTCCCTCTGCTCCCAGCTCCCCCAGAGGGTCTGTGACCCTGAGCAGATCTTCTCTCTGTGTTTTGGTGAAGTTTCATTAATTACTGTAATATAAGAGTGTGGATTTTGTAGCAGGTGATCGATTGAAGGGTGCAGGGGGAATTTGAAGGACTGACTTAGGCTGCTGGTGTTAAGGGCTCTGACTCAAAGACCAGCAGGACCTTCCTAGTCAGTGCTGTGCTTGGCACAGGAGCTCATGTCACATCTCTTAACACGTGCAGGAAAAAACCCACTTGGAAATTAATTGAAAGACATCTTGAGAAGCTCAGTTTTGCTGGCAATGAGCCTGAGTTTTGCTACTGAGGCCAGTGGAAGTTTGGTCTCTTGGGTTGAGGGTTGATGCTCTCCACCCTGCACTTACTCCACTCCAAGCAATTCCTGAACACAAAGGAATTTTGCTGTTTGTCTTTGAACACATAGGCTTGTAATGGATATAACCAGCAAATAAACAGAAAGGAAAGCCAGAAACCTGTGGTCACCATAAAAATCTGCTTCATTGGCTGTGGGTTTTTATTTTCTTTAAGATTTTTAATTAACTTTCTGGCTAATAGGAGCAGAAAAGGGATCAGTCTAAGTGTGAGACTCTTGCAGTGCAGTAAAGGACAACATCTGAAGACAGATTTTCATCTGAGGCTCTCACAGAGAGGATGTGAATTATCCCTGCTCATGCAGTTGCCCAATAGCAGAACTTAGAATAAAACCAAAGTCTATTAATGCTATACTCAGTCCCATTTCAGTATTTCTTCCTCCCCTCCTCTGCCCTGTTGGTATTTTATTATGACTGGAAACAACCTGCCTGGTTTAAAGGAACATGTAGCTTGGAGCAATAATTTCTGTTTGTGTCTGTTAGCACAGAGGTTTTAATATTTTTTGCTCCAGTGATGCTTTGAGTGTCAGAATTGCCAGACTTTATTGCCAGCTGCCAGGTGATGATGGAGTGTTTTTTTCCACAAATATGTAACAATTACAAAAGTGTTCAGTCTGGAACATGGGTAGGTTTTAGGCAGCCTTCACTCTGAGTGCCAGAATTGCACCAGGCAGGATTATGGAAAGCTCATAGACCTGTGTCAGAAATGTGCCCCTGAGAACAGAGGACCTGAGGGAGGGACTAAGTATGCAGGAGGCTTTTGGGGCAGGCCAAGACATTCAGGAGTCTCTGCTGCTGGATGTACCCAGAGCTCTGTGACCAGAACACTGAGTTTCTGCTTTGTTTTTTGGTATGAAATTTAAGGATTAGTGACATTAGAGCTACTTGGTAGAGTGCTCTCTAAGCACTGAATCCACTGCATGAACCTTGACAAGATTTGGGAACCTGATGGCTCTCTACAACAAATTCTGGTCATCTGTGGTACTATTTTAGGTCATTTTCAAATTACTTTACAAGGTGCAAGTAGTAATGTGATTGACCCAATGTATTGCTGTGCTAAATCACCACTGAAACAGATTTCATGATTCCAGAAGTCTCCTCAATTTGAAGCTGAATGTGTTTTGAGGAAGCAAACAGGGGAAGATGCTGGCTGCAAATTAAGTGTGAGCTGGGATGTGCCTGAGCACTGGTCCTCTGATTTTTAAGGGGATCTAAAACAGAAATGACCAAGGAAGCGTTGTGCAAGGAGTTACAGTGGTGTTGCCTCTTCCCCACTCTGCCTCTGGCTAGCAAGCAGATCCCCAAGGACACAGTTCACAGCCTGTTCAGTCTCTTCCTTTATCATTAGCTGCTCTGGAAAGTTTCAGAGTATTTTTTCTCCTGCCAGGTATTGTGTGTGCAGACTGGCAGGGTTGGATTTTCCAGGAATATTTTCTTGCTGCTTTGTAGCTCCCAGGTTTCCAGCCCTTCTGTCATCTTGAGGCATAAAGACTCAAAGCTTTCTCTAGTTTGTGTCTGTGCTGCTCCCAGCCAACCCACTGAGATTTTTCACACAATCCTAAAAATAACAACTCTGAACTTTACGTTGCTGTGTGGTTTCACTTGTACAGTGAATGAACAGGGAACTTGTTACCACCCAAGCTGTCCCACACTGTCCTTTGATTCACTCTCACCATAGGATTTTGGCTCCTGCAGTCACAGCAGCTTCATAGCTGGATGCATTGGATGCTTTTTTCCAAGTTACCTATCTGCCAGTTACATGAATTAGTAGAATCATCAAGAAATAGGAACTATTTGGGGCTTGGATGGCTTCTAGATCATTGTAGAGAGTAAAATAATTCAGCATTCCCTTACATGACCACTGTCTCTGTCTTTGTCCCTCCTGTAGCCTGGCAAATTGCTAAGGTGCCTCTGTACCATCTCAAAAACCTGCTGGGTCTGTCTTCTTCACTGTGCTTTCATCTCTCTTAAAATAGTCAGCAAAGTTTCTTTTGCTGTCAAAATTGCAGTGTTTGATCTGAGTGCAAAAATCTAAAAAACTCCATAACATTAAAACAAAAAAATTAACCAAACCAAACAAAAAAAACTGGAAAAAGAGACCAGAAATATTTTCTCTTCCATATCTCATGTGTGTGATAATGTAGGTTTTCTCCTCTATATTCCCATCTCTTCTGGCATATCTGGATACTAATTCTAGTAAACTTTTTGGAGCTGGGGCATATGAGATACCCACCTCACGAACACAGTGGTTTAACACAGCATGGACAATATGTCCTTGCAAAGGAAGGACCAGGGCCACTGAGTCCAACAGAACCCAGTCTTGTTCTGTTCTTGGCCAGCCTCCTGCCAGGCTGCTGCTCAGGGACTTCTGGAAAGTCACTTCTTCCTGTGCAAAGAAGCTTCCATCCATGGTACCTCCTTTCTGCTGAAGATGGAGGTGTTATAAGAGATGGAGCTGCTGGTGGTTCCTGAGATGTTTCTCTCAGGGAGTTAACAGGGCTGGTTTGCCAGTTATTCAGTTATTATGACATTAAAGCATGCAAAGTACTTGGCTTTATTCCTTTGCTTACAGCTAATGATGCTTCTGAATCATTAATTTGTAGGAAAAGAGTAGAAAATCAAGAGACATCTTGGAGCATTTTTTTGTGGATTTGTTTTTTGTGTTGGTTTTTTTGTTTGTGTGTGTGCAGGTTTGTTTTCTTTTAAATGCCTTGTATTGTTTCTTAAAGACCTGATGAAGGTCTACTGTGTTTGCTAAGGGTGGCTTGAACAAACAGACCGAGGGAGCTGCTGCAATGCAAAAATCTGTACAGGGAGTGGATTTCAGTGCAGTCCCTGTCTGTGGATTCCTCCCTGTCTGTTGTATTCCCCTTGCTGGAGCAATCCCCCTTGTATTAACAATGCAGTGGTGGGTGATCTGTTAGGAATTTCCCCTCTTGGCATTACTCCTGTGTTTAGTTCATCAGGATTGAGTCCTTTGTGATGTCCTTGGCCATTGATGTCACCATGCTGGCAGTGGCTTTATATATAATAAGTAGTTAAAATCCTTCCTATGGATGCCCCAGCTGCTCCTTGGGATTTTGTGAGCTGTGAACTTGAGTTCTTGCTGCTGAAGTGCTACAAGACCCTGCTTTCACTGCCAACAGAACAATATCTGTAATAGTTCATGGAAATGTCCATTCTGTGGGAACACCTCTGGTGACCTCAGTGTGGGTTTCAGGTTCTCCTGCACCATCACAGCACCAAAGAGCAGGAGGAGCACACCAATGCAAACTCCTTTGCCCTTGAGATTTGGAGTTCACAGGGAATGTTTCCTTCCTCTGGAAGTTGCTGCTCTCTTGCAGCTGAACCAGGAGGTCCATTTTTAATCTGTGAAGAACATGAGAGTCATCAGTGAAGCTGCTGGAGGCAGGAATGAGAAAGGCTTCTCAAGCAGTACCTAAGCATTTAGATTCTCAAGGTGTGGTTCAATTTTCTCTTCAGTCAACATTTCTGTGTTGTCTCACATCTAAAAGGATACTGCTGACCACTGTCTCTTATGTGTATTATATATATATATATAGCATGTATGTCTTTATTACCTCCACTGTGGCATAGGAATGTGTCATTTGGGGGATGACTGCCACACTGCACTCATCATCATTTTGTGTTGAAAGACTTGAATTTAAGCTAAAGGGGGTATTTATTTCAGCCCTACAATGCCCATTTTAACCTTAATATCATTTAAGCTGTTCCCATTCTGCATGAGAATTGAAGAAGCAGGAGAGAAAGAAGAACAAGAGGAGAACAAAAAAGAGATTTGTGATGTTCCAGTGAATCCTATGTCCTTCTCAAGGTTTTGTGGATCAATACAGTTAAAAGACTTGATAGAAGGAAGAAGAGAAGCAAGAAGAGATGAGAAAAGCACAAGTGGAAAATGCTTCTAAGCAACTTACTGCCTCTGCTGTTTTTCTTTTTTTTGTAGAAGTTACTGCTGAAATGTTTTTCTTTAGCTGAGACTGTATTAAATTTTAGAAGTGGTGTAGTCAACCAGACATCTTGTGCTTCCTGGATCAAATACTGTCTTGGTGTTTTGAGCACAGCCAGATTGTGGTGCATTTAAAAACAGCTCCATTTTTCACATTGCAACGTGAAATTGCTGGAGAAGTGAGTGCTGGAAGCATATGCACCAAGTTTATTAGAGGGATGCAGGGAAATGATAAAATTATCATTTGGTTGGGATCACAGTCATCAGTCCCAGCTTATTGCTCTCCTGGGAGAGGTGCTGTGAGTCTGAAATAGTGTTTTTCTTACTAGAAATCACCAATATGCCAACTCTACCATTGCTGTTACTCCTGTTCCTGCTGGTTTGTGTTACAAGCTCTGGAAAGGCAGGATAGGAAAACATCCCAAAGACGCCAGGATGTAATTTATAAGTAATTTACCAAGAGTTCTGGGGAATATACTGTGCACCTTAGGGGACTGCTAAAAAGAAGTGAAATTAAACTTCTAGATTTTTCTGACAGATTTTCAGAGATTGAAATCTTTCTTAATGTACAGTGAAAGCAGCATGAAGCAGTATTTTAAAAGGGGATAAAGATGAAAACTCATTACAGTGAAACACTTGGTTATGATTATGGGAAGTAATTGAGCCCAGCTTGGAGTCATAAACTTGCAATTTTTTTATGGGGTGTGAGCTGGGCTTGGACCAGATGGAGAAAGTGGTAGTTTGTGTTTCTCTTTGAAAACATGGGCTGTATGGTCTGTTCAACCAGCCTGCAAATGGTGTTCAGGCTAAACAGGCTTTTTGTTATTGCATCACCTGGACTCTTGAGTGGTTTTTTTTAAGAGCAAAGATCTCTTTTACATATTTATTTGCATGTTATTTTGAAATATTTTCCCCATTTTCTGTGTATATGAAATAGGGTTGCAGTTAAAATCGGTCTGGTGTTGTAAGACGTGTAAGCATGTGCCAGCACCACTGACTGCATTAGAAAATGTTCAATTGTGCCAACATCTGTATGTAGAGTTTAAAAAAGAAAATTAGAAACAATCCAATGTAGGGAAAACTTTAAGGACAACAAGGCAGAGAAACATGACCCAGGTAGAAATGCAAGCATGTTTCATTCTTTACCTTTCTGACCATGGATCTGAGCTTTATTTCTTTTAGTGATGACAAAAACAAGGCATTTTGAACAAGGAAATTCTCAGCAACAGGGAAAGGGAAATACTTGGTTTTGCTGATTTGCAGTCAGCAGCCAGTTCAAACATTAATTGTCACTGAGAGGATACATATTCCTCTTAGCCTTCCTGTTTTGAGCGAAATGAGCTCTTAAATTTCAAGGAGGAAAACATTGTTTTTTCCATTTTCACATCAGAATAAATCCTGATAAGACTAACTGGTCCCCACTGCCTGCCCTGCTGCATTTGTATGTCAGGTTCAAGCTCCTGTTAAAAAGACAACTGAGGAAATGGTTTGAAGTATCAGTATTTAAAGTATTTTAACTATAGCACAGAATTTACACCTCCATGAGATGGATGAATCAGTTTGTGTTTCAAAGTTCTGACATCTCAAGCAGACACCCTGTGGTGGCTGCACTTGATTGGTGTAATGGCATCTTCCATATTTTCTGTCTGGGGACCAAATCCAAACACTCAGCCTCAATTCTTCCTCATAGAACAAATCTTCCCATCACATCTAGAAAAAGGAAAATTTCTGTTGTGTTTGTGCCTGAAGAACCATGGTAAATCACTGGGGAGAGGTGCTTTTATCCTGAGAGATGGAGAACTTAGAAGCCAAAAGCATCAAGAAGAGGGAGCCCAGCCATGGATGGGGCTTTTCTGGGCTCAGTTTTGCAGATCCAGTGGGACTAGGGAAGTGCTTCATACACCAGTGTTTGTTTGCTCCTTTCCCCCCAAATAATTTTATTAAGCTGCCCATTGCTTGGTGCCTCTCAGAGTGAACTCATGTATGGTTTTTGGAAGGGCATGGTGTTATCCTGATGCAGCTCAAAAAAACCATAACATGTGATAACTAATTTGGGAGACTTTAATGCAGCGTGACAAGAGTCCTTTTCATGGTTGTTTGGAAGGGATGGAAGGGATTTGTGTTTTCAATCTCCAGAACATAGAGGGCCCCAAAGGAACTCTTTGAAGCCCAGCTTTTTATTATTAGTTTTATAAGATCCTTGCAGTGGAATCATTAAGAAGATGTAGTACCTGGTGTAAATGTGCAAGTATCTGTTAGACTATTAGCTGTGGGAGACAGACTGATTATACTCAAAACACTTAGTGCTTTTTTAACAAATTACTGTGAGAGTCAGTTGTTAAACAGCATTGTTTCATTTTCTAGTAGCTCTGTGTAGAAACATTAGAGTCTTGCTGCTTCCCTTAATAAGGGGAAATGAGCCCTCCTGGTGCAATGGCCCCGCTTGAAAAGGTCATCAGCAACTCTTTATCCTTGGTTTCTATCAAAAAGGGGGCTGTTTCCATGCTGAAGCAATAGCAATTCTTATCTCATTAAAAAGGGATTTAAATTTTTTGCTTTCTGATGACATTAAGTCATTCTTAGCAGTCCTTTGGCCACTGAAGAATGAGGAATGCTTTCCTAAAGAGGGGGAGCTTGAGGTTCAGATTGCATTGGTGGTGTAGGCAACACTTCTTGTGTCTTTGGCCACGTAAAGACTGGAAAGGGAACTTAATACCTGTTGTCAAATATGCCAAGAGTGACTCTGGATCAGAAAGGAACAATCTGTTCTCCATGTGCATGGTGAGTAAGAGTTGAATGAATAGGCTTAAATTGCAGCAAGGAGAATCCAGGTTTGGTTTTGGAGAGCTGATTTGCAAATGGGAAGTACTTGTGGCAGCAAGGTTGAGAATCAGCACATGAACTGTGCTTGTGGGCAGAGCCAGAGCTTGTCCCACTGCAGCTGCTGTGTCAGTCTGGCAATGGCAGAGTGAAGGGAAGGGACAGTGCAGGTGAAGCCTGCAGAGGTACATGTGGTACTCACACAAAGCCAGATGGGGTGTGCAGAGCTTAATACATCTTACAGCTACATTAAACCAGATATTTAGGTAACACGGACACTTTCCCCTGCCAATTCCCCAACTCATTGCTCCATTTGCTTCTCCTCTGTGCTGGGTGAACAGTGAGCCTCAAGGGAGGGGCTGGACAAGCGGCTTTGTAAATACACTGTGCTGACGGACACTTTTATGCAAAAGGTTGTTATTTGGTGAAAAGCATCAGGATTTTCACTTGCAGAGCTGAAACAGGGCCACAGAGATGAGGGTAAAAGAAGGTAGGAGCACTAGTCAGGAGGGGAAAGTCTGGGAACAGCCTCAGGTTAATTATCGTGGTGTCTCACTTGGATATCATTAAGGAGCCTTGACTGGAAGGTAATTAAGTGTCTAGGTAATCATTTGATTGTTTTGGTTGCTAGGTGAAAGAACAGTTGTGTCCTCTGTACTGTCTTCTTCCACATTCTCCACAGGGTAGAACTGGGGAAGCCTTTGATAGCTGAAGATGCCAGAGGAACGTGCTGTCACCTCTGCACATATTCTTGGGGTCCCTGAAGTCCCAAGACATCCTTGCATTAATGCATCTTTCTGAAAAAACAGAGCTTGCAAGGAATCTGTGTTGATAAAGGCCTTTTCTGCAGTATTCATGGCTGGGTTTTCTTTTCCTTCCTAATGATGTTAAGTCCCAGAAGCAATCATGGGCACAAGGAAAAAGGCATTTTTCTTTATAGAGGAAAAAGGTGATATAAGCTTTAATTCCTCCTAGGAATTAAAGAGATAAGACTCATTACTCTTACAGGGTTTAATTTTTTAAGGAGCTGAGCCTCACATTCTGGTGATGTCCAGAGAAAAGGCTGATGCTCTGCAACTATAAAGCAACCTTTAGATTTAACAGAACATTGAGTAATCTTAGGAAGGTTGGCTATGATGGTTTGCCCATGCCTTGGATCACCCCTTTCCAGCTGCTCAAGATCCAGCCCACTCTGATCAACCCTTTCCCAAAATAAACAGCTCTGCATGTACAGACTGAGAGCTGAACATCATCATGCAGCCTGGCTGACTGGGATGAGCAACAGCCTCGTGCATGTTTGTCTCACTGAAAAGAGCACGAGGTGGATTTAGTCGTGTTACAAACAGCGGTGCCCGCACCTTTTGCTTGGCAGGCAGCAAATTGAGCAGAGCGTGCAGAGCACGGGGAGGGCACGTCACACAGAGAGCCCAGCCCATCACTCCTGCTATGGTTTCCAGAAAGCAGCAGCCTTCTTTTTGTGAATTGGCAGGAGCTGGATGCCATGAATGCAGGAGTCATTAGCTGTGGAGAGCCGGGCGTTCCTGGACAGTCAGCTGGACTCTGCTGTCACCGCGGGCGCCCAGCACACGTGAATCCAAAGAGTTGGGTGATGTCACGTCACGGTGCCAGCGAGCCCGGGACGCTGCTGCCAGGAATTGTCTGTCCAGGGCTGGTTTCCTTTTACAGCCTGTTGAAAGAGTCATCATGCTGAGCTGCACATGACAGTTCCCTTCAAGAGGGCTGGTGGCTCCTTCGCCCTGTCAGTGATTTTTAAACAAGGGAGCTTATCAGGCGGCTCCCGACCTTTTCCACATGAGCTGATCCACTGGGAAATGTTGTTTTGGTCTCCAAGGCTTCTGACAGCTGATGTATAAGAGCTCTGTGGCTGCAAGCTGGGCAGACTTTGAACTTCTCCCCGTGTCCACACACACTTGGAGGGCAGTTCCCGTACGCCGGAATTAAGGCTGGAAGCACCTAGCAGGGCAGCTCTCCTCAAAGACCACAGCCAGGTACCTCAGAGCTGAGCTGCTGGCAAGCTGGACTTTTCTTGCAGCCACACCATCTTTTTGGAGCTTTGTTTAATCATACCTGGCCTTTTGGTGTTAGCAACGCCTCGCCTTGCCCCTCGTGCTGCTTTTTTTTCTTCAACCCCGGGCATGAGCGACAGCTGCCGCCACACGAGCGCATGTTGCAGCTCATGAAGCGTTTTGGCAGCTTTAGAGGGAGCAAGAAGAAAAAGGAGCGGTGCAAAATCTTGGAGAGGCGCCACTCCGACCCCCATGGCCTGTCTGGTAAGGACCCTCTGCACCTGGAAAGGAGGGACATTGGTCTTTGGGAGAGAATGATCATGAATGATTGAGCAACAAGGTTGTGCTTCCCAGTTTCACTGACTGAATCGTGCAGTTGTTGGGCAGGGGTTATTCTGGTGTTGGTTTGCACCAGAGATGCAAATCTGAGCCTGCACCTGTAACACACATCTGCCATAACCTTTAGGAAAGGAGTGGTGGTACAGGAAGCTTTATAGTGAAAGCTGTGGAATGAATTCAAAAGGGGCTGTTGCCTGATGTCACTTTAACTGAACAATAACTAAATCCTAAGTCAGAGCTGATAATAACAACTAAATTCTACATCAGGGCTGATAATGTCTATTGAAAGATGAATTCTAAGTAGAGAAAAATTGCTTATCAGTCTCATAAGTAATACATTTAAAAACATCTTTCTGATACTGCAGTTATTGGTATAATTGTGTTTGAGTTGCAATTAGAGACTGTTCTCTGTTAATGAAAAGCTTTTCCTGGTCACTGAGTAATAACTCCAGTACAGGTGCTGAGCTGTGTGTGTCGGAGAGTATCTGTGAATCACATAAGGGTCAACTGGTCAGGAGAAAAGGGATTTTCCATCAGGATCTGGCTGTTTTCTTAAGAACAATGCAGAAATACAATGTTTAATGCATTTCCTATATGGGCTAATGATAGCTGGTTCTCCAAAGACCATGAGTGTTACTGAATGATTCTGTCCTGTCACTAAGAGGGTTCAAACTGATGTTACACTGAATCAGCTGGATAAGGCTCAGTTTAGAGAGGCTGACAGGTGCAGAGGGTAGGCGAGGCTCTTTCACTCTCTGTTTTGCAGGAGTCACTGTGTTAAATCCAACAGAATGATGGAAGTGTGAGTAGTGTTGGACCATACGGATGGTGTGGAGACACATGCACATTTAATAGTGGGGAGTTACAATTGTTGAATGGGTGGCTGCTCAGGGAGATTGTTTTTCTATCATTTAATGTCTTGCAATTTATTGAGTGATTGGATGTGTAATTTTTAAGTTGTTGTCCTTGCAACACTTCTTCTTTTGTTCCTGTTGTGTACAGTTAAGTGGTTTTAAATGTAAGGTACTGTGTCTTGTTCTGCATTTCCCTAAATCCACCTGAGACGTTTCTGTGGGAGTGGTAGGAAGGTCAAAGGGATGTGAATGAGAAATGACCCAGGTCTCTGGAGTTCCACAGTGTCAGCAACTTGCACAGAGACAGGTCACAGGGTTTATGCAACAAGAAGGGGAATATTTAGCTTAAAGACTGCCCAGATGTCAAATTCCTTCCTAAATTTCTAATTAAACCCCCTAAATTCTCATTTAGGCTGAAACAGAGGTGTGATTTGTTGATTGAATGTTTAATGGCACTTTGGACCACTAATCCACTCTCATGCTGTGCTTCCATCAGTGAGATGGGAATAGCCAATATCTGCAAAAGGATTCACTGCTGGAAGCACTAAGCAGAGTGTTGCATGTCTGCTTCCTCTGACTCTAACTCTAAACCCCATCTTCAACTTCCCCCATGATGAAAATAATTTGTTCTGCACTAAAAGTTCTGGCTATATGAACTGTAATATTTGTGACAGAGTTATATATAAAAAAAAATGAAAGTGTAATGCCAGAAGTGCCAAAATATGTGCTCCTTCTTTTGCTCATTGCCATTAATCCGCTCCAGTGGTACACAGTGAGCCTCAGGCAGAGTTTTCTGCACAGTTTTTACAGACTTTGCAGGTGCCATTCTTGTGAGAGCATGACCAGGTCAGCTCCCTGCACTTCCATCATGAACAGAGAACTGCTGAGTCACAGGAATGGGAAAAATCAAGTGGGATGTGTCTGGGTTGCTGCTTTCCTTGGATGTTCTGCTGTGGGGTTTGCCTCTGTAATCCCAGCAGAGTCTGATTCCTTTCAGGAAACAGGATAACACACTTGCAAATGCCTTATATTCCCCACCCCAATGGCCTTAATTAATTGCAGGGGAATGTCAAAACAAAAACTTTGCAATATTTTCTACATTTAATCTGGATCTTTTAGCTATAAGTCCTCAATAAACACTTTCTGAGCAGCTTTCAAGGGAACTGCTGGCACTCAGCAGGTTTAGGATCAGTATTAGTGTGTCCAGGAACATTGGTAGCATCCAGTCTTGGTGGTTCCTCAGGGTTGGTTTCACACCAGTGTATCCTGTTTGGTTGTCATCTACAGTCAGGGGTGAGAAATTAAAGACAGCAGCCTCCCTGTTGCTAAATCAGCTTGGATTGTATTCAGAAAAGGGGTGGAAAAGGAAACAAGAGGAAATATCCCAATGCCCCAACAAGGGTAATCTGACACCTGGACTAGTTGAATCTGGAATTTTTTATTTTTCTTGACCACTTCTGTAAGTGTTTTAAGGAAGAATCTTCCAGTCGTTGTAAATAGGATTGGGGCAGTGTAGCTTCTCATCTTTCCAGGGGTAGATGCCATCAGGCCACTACAACTAAAGCTGTCAAGTAGAACATTCTTCTGTGTATCAGTTGAGCTAAACCCCATCCCTCCTCTGCACTGATGCAGAGATTGCATCCTGGTAGAGAGCTGGAGGGTGGCATTGCCAAGGATGATCATCTCTGTAACTGCCTGGGTTTGGGGCCTTACAGCCCTTTTATACCAAATGAACAGCAAGGGGAGACCTGAGTATGGCCAAACAGAAGCAGAGAACACACAGAGAGGGAAAGGAGAAAAATAGGAATGAGCACCAGGAACACACGAGAGCAGGAGTGAAGGTGGAGATCCCACAGTTTGCTCCGGGAGAGGAGCAGCCAACAGGGAGACCTCCAAGCTTGAGCTGCCCACCAAACATCAGGGAAGCTGATTTATGCAACGGGATTTTGGCAGAGCTGAGGGTGGGGATTACCCAAAATTTCTCCAGCTCTAGATCACCACTGCATAGTTTCCTCCTTCCTCTTGCAGTTGCTGTGCAGGGTCCTGGCAGCTTCTCCTCCCGGCAGCAGTCGCTGTGTTGTAAATGGATAGGCTCTCTGGCATTTCTGAGGGGGAACAATTTTTGACCCCAGTGAGGCTAATTGCTCTGCCCTTTAAAGGACAACATCTATTCCACAAAGGACTGAGTGACATATGCAAAAGCAGTAATGTTAGAATGGTTTTTTTCCCTACCTGAGCCATTAATACCCAGTGAAGGAACCACTGTGCAGCACATGTGGCTGCTGTGATGTCAGGGCTGCCTCGTGCTGGACATTTAGTCTCAAACCACTCATTTTGGAGGCTTTTAGCTGCATGGAAATCCCCAGGAGCTTCTCCTTGCCCATACTGCTCCTCTTGGGATTGGTTTCTGTGGATTTTAATCAGCAGGTGCCAAAGCTGAGCCCTGACAAGCCAGGTCCAAGGGGCTCCAAGCAAACCTCAGTGCTGCCCCTCAGCCCCTGACCTGTCCCCCCTCAATAACACCCTTGTGTAAAATTTCCTTGCCAGTTGGTATAATTAGGCGCATATTAGGACTGAATTAGGAGTGAGCCTGCTGGATGTCTCAGACCCCAATAAATACACATGCAAACATAATTCAGCCCCACCATGACCATGAATCTGGTGGTCCCAGTGTGAAGGGCAGGGGCTTGTCCCAGAGTTGCTCCATAACTTGCTCAGTGCACATGTTTTATCTCATGTCTCTGATAACTGCTGTGGAATGGAGAGCTGCTGAGCTCTAGAGTCATCTGGGAGGTGCTGTGGGATGGCTTGAAATACTCAACTCAAGGGAAATGTCTTCCTCTCTCAGTCAGAAACTCAAGGGGCTGCTTCCATCCCTTGTTGTGGTCCCTCCCACCCTGGAGTTGGGTGTGAGTGGATCATGTGTCAAGCAGAGAAATGATGCTATTCCCTCCCAACAGAGGGGATGTGGTGACTGCATCTGTGACCACCACGTGCAGGTAACATGCCATGGGATGTGACCAGCTCACACAGCAGTCCCTGGGCAGGGACAATGAGCTGGTGCTTCTCCAAGTGCAAATGAAAACCCAGGGGATAATTCAGCCTGGTTCCCATCACCATTCACTGGCACAAGCTGCAGACAGTTGCACTGAGAACAGGGACAGAAAACGTGGGAGAAGTGCAGGGTGAAAACACAAAGCACAGAAAACATGATGGAGAAGTGATGGCAAAAAGGAAACAGGACTTGATCTCCTTCTCTTCCAGCCTGGAGAACTGCAGCTCACCCAGCACTTCACCCCAAAGTGGGTGGTGCTGCTCGTGGGAGGACAAGAGCTGAGATATTTATTTTTCTCATTCTGGTGGGATGTTTTTGTTATGAGGCAGTGGGGGAGAAATCATAGTGAAAAATTCTCTGAGGAAATCAGTGAGAGTGCAGGAATTGCTGCATGTTCCAGCACTACCATAAACGAACTGAAAGAGCAAAATCCTGTTGCTCCAGTAAAGCAGCTTAAAATCACCATCATCAGGGACTGGGCATGAGAAACTGAGACTGCTTTGGTTTGTTAATGATTTTCTCTACTGGTTTTCATGCTCTGTTGAGCTGACAGTAATTTTAGAAGATGTGCAGCCCTGGCTGATCAGTACTGATTAATCTTGTACTACAGAGAGCACCAAAACCTGGAAGCTGTGAAATTTCTATGGTTGTTTGTCAGGAAGGAGAAAAGCAGTGACAAGTCTGATTAAATGTTTGAGACTTTTTATTTTTCCATTTTCTGCTTCCTTATAGTCACTGTCCTGGTGCTTTCTGGCACATCCCAGCTTTGAAGCATTCTGAAAGGGAGAAAAAGGACTGTGGCCATGAAGCAGTAGAAACAGCAAGGTATTTTCAGTGTACCTGTAAATTCAGATAGTAATAAACCCCATAAAACCTCCACTGATTGGGTGGAAACTGAAATGGAGGTATATTGGGCTGAGTGCAGCATCCTGCCTCTGCAGCACCTTGCAGACTTACAGAAGATGTAGACTCTGCCCTCATGATGAGTTGTCCAAGAATGCAAATTCTGTGAGTAATTTATTTTCAAAGAAGTTATTTTTGTCTGAAGGGCAGGTTAGACATGTAAAAATACAGTATGTTCTTGAGGCACAAATTTCCAGATCAGTGCTGCAAATGAATCTGCCCACTGACTCTTCTTCCCAGCCCTGCTCCAGGCAGCTCTGTGTGTCTCATCACAAAATTTGGTCAAAAATATCTGTATTACTATAAATGACTGAATTACTCAGCACTGTGGTGCTGTTATCAACAATGTGGTGGGTGAGAGGAGCAGGGCCAGCCTCCCTTTTGATGGGATATTTTACAAACCATGCAGGTTTTTGGGCAGGGAGATCTCCACTCCGGGAGGAGTCCATGTGGTTCTGGTCCTTGTTGCTGCTTGTGGCTGCAGGTATTTGTGCCCCAGACACAGCAGCAGAAAGACTTCATTTTTTTACTGCCTGAAGGACACTTTTCTGTAATTCTGCAACTATTCAAACAGTGTCATTTGAAAAGTGGGGTAAATGTTATTCCTGAAAAAAAGAAATTCAAAGCAAATCTTGGGATTGAATCTGGGCAAAGCTGTGAAATGCAAGTATGGGCAGGGGTTCATTGATGTGGAAAAGGAGAAACTGAGATAGAAGGAACCTGAGCACTGACTGTGGATAAAAGCAGGTGCAGAACTTGCCTGTTTCTGACAGCATATGATATTTATGTATATATCAGAATTTCCTTTTTCCATCTTCCACTTCTGTTATCTTCAGGTAACAAGTCATTTCTGATATGTGTGTAAGGCTGGAACACCATCTCTGTTACTTCTGATGTAAATAAATACCTGATTCATTTTTGAGGCCAAAATGAAATAATGTAGATAAGGCTTTCATATATGACACCTCAGTTAAATGAACACAGCCTGGAGTGCCTTCATGATGGATGCTGGAGGGTCACAGCCTACATACTAAAAATCACTGGAATTACTCATTTCCATGCATCCTCTCTCATCTTTATTGCACCAGTTGGGAGTAGTGTAGAGATAATTTTTTCCCCTGATTTTCCTGTACTTTTTAAGGGCTCTCACTTCAAGAGAATATCTGCATGAGAAGCTGTTATCCTAGACTCACTTTCTACCAATTTGAATGTGCTACGCTAGACCACAATTTATTTATACTCCCATGCATCTATATTACAAATCCTGCTGCCAGACTTTAAAAGCAAATTTCAAATCCAGGTCTGTTTTCACAGCCTAAAATTGCACTTGACAGTAGCATTTAGGTAGCTGGGCATTTTGTTTAATTAGAAATCAATGTTTTGGACTATTGACTCCTTGCTCAAAGTTTCAGTGAATTGCCCAAGAGTGCAATTTCAAAGATGTTGTTAAGGCAGTTTGTTTGTCAGGTTTAGTGGATCAGCAAATCCCAGGAATTACCAAGATTCAGCTGTTTTCTACTTTCACCTCTATTCTTGTCCAACCTAAAGCAGTTCAAGGACTTAAAAGCGCTCAGAGCAGTGCAGTTGAACGCCTTGCAATGGTTTCAGCCATTTGATTGTCACTCCAGAGTCACACTAACACGTGAAGGGTTTGGTCTCAAGAGATGAAGGGCAGCTCTGTGAGATATTGTGGTGCAGCTGTCAGGCTTGGCTCACAGGCCTGAATTCTCCGTGCTGGAAAGGTCACACAGCCTTGCTTGGTTTAAGGACAGACCCCAGCACTTCCACCCAGGAGTTCCCATCCTGTCCTTTTTCTGCTCCTCCTTTATAAAGTTGGGGCAATTTAGCTGGAGGAGGAATGATGGGATTAGCTGACATTAATTAATAGCATCCTGTTGTTTCTTCAGAGTTTTTTTTCCAGGCATTGGAAAACAGCTGCTTCCCAGTGCTCTGTTCTCTGTGGGGCAACAAGGACCCTTTTGACACGCTCAGAGCTACAGTCACTGTGATTGTTGAACAGATCCTTCCCATCTGGCCCCGTGGTTTTACTTCAGTCAGAGCAAGAGTGATGGTAGCAAACCCAGGATCCCTGTGACAGTGCTGCCTTTCCTGGAGGGTGATGCTCCTGGAGAGGAACAGATGATTTGTGACATTTTCACTGCTTGTATAGAGAATAATTAGAGATAATAAACAAGAACGTGGCAAGAAATCAATTTAAGAAATACAGATGAGGCAGAAATGAGATGTCAAGTCAAAGTGAGACACAAAGGAGATGGAAAGTTTGCAAAGGAAAGGTTCTTGCTGCAGCAGTGACAACAAAAGTTGGGTGGGTGTTCAGAGGTGAGGATTGCACCAATCTCCTTGAGAGAAGCACTGAGTTGAAAGGACAAGAATCTGGAATTATGCTGGCATTTCCCAAGGGATGTACATGAATTTAGGGATAGTGAACATGCAGGGATCAGTGTGGGGACTGATGATGCTCAGCAGGGCCCTGGGTGATGAGGTGAGCCTGCACAGCAGGCTGGGTGCTGGGTGCTGGGTGCTGAGGACTGACTCCCAGTGAGTCAGTGACCCCAGGACTTGGGGTTGTGGTGGATATAATCTGGAAAATGATCCAGAAATGTGCTGTCATTATCAGTAGGTGAACCACATACTGGGCTACATCAGGAAGAATGGACCAATCCAGTCCAGTCTAGGGAGTTATTATCTGACTCCACCATGTTCTGGTGGGGCTGCACCTGGAACCAGGTGTCCAATTTCTGGTTCTCCCCAAAAGAAAAATGCTGGGAAACTGGAAAGGATTTCCCTGGAGGACTGTCAGAAGGGCAGTTGCAAAGGTGATAGAGCCAAACTCTTCTTAGTAGTGGCAGATGATAAAAGAAGGCAGAAAAGGCAAAAATTTGTGGCTGAGGAGGATCTGACTCATCAAAAACTCCCTCAAGAGGTTGGTGTGGCACTGGCACACGTAACCTAGAGAGGCTGTGGCCTCCATCCTAAGAGATTTCCAAGACTCAGCTAATCCTGGTCTTGGTTGATGCCAGACCTGTTTTGAGTGGGACACAGGAGAAGAGGCCTCCAGACGTCCTTTCCAACCAACATTTCTGTGATGCTCAGTTCTTCAGTTCCAAGGAAAGCTGAAGTTGCAAATATTGTGACTGCACATCTTTTCCCACACAATTCTCACCACAGGCACAAAATTGTTTTTGTTTTGATGATTATTCAAGAGCAGACTGATTTCTTGGGTAGAGACAGCTGGGTGTGCTTGTACAGCTGATTTGGAGAAGGGGACCACTATGAACCCAAGACCAACACCAGCACATTTATTGGGCCAACAAAGGCAGCAAGATGTGTGTTTCCTACAACAGGCACCCAGGCTGTTTCTGGCTGTTTCATATGCATGAAGCATCACCCTCAGAGTCCTGGGCACTTTTTAATGCCCCCTGAGCTGAGCAGCAGCTGCTGCCCCACTTTGGGGAGTGTTCATTTCCCAGCCCCAGGAATCGCAGTGGGACTCCGTTTGTATCAGCTATCTGTCACTATAGCAACTCCTCACTTAACCAGTCCCTGCACTAAAAATAGATCACCTTGATCTCAAGGAAAGAAAAGCAAAGGAAATCAAAAGGGGCAGCGATAACGAGAGCTATGGAGTCAGCTATTGACTGAAGTCTGGAGCATTTCAAACCTCTTAGGAATAATCTAGCACATAACACAAATATTTCAGGGGAATCTATTTATCCAGAAACCCCATTGTGTCATTGGGTTTGAAGCTTTAGCTAAGGACATGCATGACTTTTTATCAGAGAGATGTGTTTGCAGCTATCACCCAGCACATGGGATGCTGAAACCCGTGTGGGAGGTTGTTTAGCTGGTTAAGACGTGCAAGGGATCTTATCTTCCCAATAAGCAGATCTGCAGCTCTTTCACTGGAGCTGATAGCCTCCTGTGCTCCTGTGTGTAAGTTATCAAAATCCCTGCTCATTTATGGAATTGTTACTGGTGTCTGGAGAAGCCTGTGAGGGACCCAAGCCTGAAAAAAGCCCAGTGCTGTTGGAGAAGTCGCCGCTGTCTCGCGTTGAAGTTAATGGGGGCTGAGTGTGTTGGCACCTGATAGGGACAGGGCCCTCTGCAAGGCTTGTGCAAATGATACTTGATCTTATTTTAACTCCAAACCCAGCAGTGCTTACATCTTATCCTCATGAAGTTAGGGCAGTAGGTGTGAAGGTAAAATAGCAACAAGATGAAAAGCTTGCTAAAGAGCTGCAGAATTAACTGAAAATGCCTTTGATGGGAAAAGAACAGAATTTGCATAAAGGTAGCTCATTTAGCATAGCTCAGGAAAGGGTTAATTTAGCTTCCAGAGGTGACTGGAATTAGCATCATGTAGTCAGCATTATCAGTCAGCAAGAGTTTGCTCTTGATAAAGGGCCAGATTATTTTAATGACCTTTTAGGGCTGGCAGTTTGCAGACACAGCTGATATTGAAATGTACAGGTGCTTAACTGCTCCTGTATATTCTGATTCTTGTTTTTATTTAGTGTTATGAATTATATGTTTTACATTCAGTTAATTTTCCAAGAACTAAGATAAGCAGGTTTCAGTGGTGACATGCACCAGGACAATACCTATGCAGTGAGGGAGGGTGAGAGACAGCACCAATCCCCAACTCCCTCCATCCTTTTCAAGCTGACATCCTATTATTGCAAGGCTAAAATGTAGAATTAGTTCTTATTACATTTTTTGAGCCACTGCTTTTACACTACCTGGGGATCAGACCCATATTCCTCACCTCTTCACTAGGGGATCTTTTAATCAGCTTTGGAGCTGTGAAGGAACTGCACTGCAAAGTTATTAGATATCCTAAGTGTATTCCCAAACAGCAGGTATGGAGGTGTGAAAATTGAAATGTAGGTTTTGCAAACAGAAGAAAGTCATTCATTGAAAAGGTTCTGTGATGCAAAGCCCATAAGCCTATCCCAGGCATGACTCCAGCCCTCTGTCACTGCATTTTGGGGAGCAAAATCTTTGTGAGCATTTGGGTAAATGTCTGTAACATACACCTGTTAATGAGGAGGAGATGAGAGCAAGTGAACCCTGTACATCTCACTGTACATCTCATTCAAAGGCTTGTACAGTCATACTCAACAGGTCTTCTGGAGATGCTGGTTGCCATTACTGGAGGTGACAGCACTGTATATGCCAAAAGGCAAAAGCTCCCCCAAACTGCAGGAATTAGTGCCAATAAATTACCTCTTTAGTGCTTTTACTGCCAGCTGCAGCCAGGCAGTAGATTTGGCACAGTTCTAAAATTTGCTGTAAGAAAGAGCAGAGTACCCAGTGCCAGTATTCTCCTTTTATGATATTTTCATGCCAGTAAACTGGTTTTTACCTGCCTTAGCTGGCAAGATGATTAGAAGTGCTTCTTCTGCCTCTGAAGAGGCTGCTGCTTCCACTGAGGTGCAGTAAAACTTCCCTCCTTACCCCAGAGCAGGTGACAACTTTCTCCTCCTGTCAGATTTGGGTTTA
The DNA here is from genome assembly GCA_013398175.1 of Climacteris rufus. Lineage (NCBI taxonomy): Eukaryota > Metazoa > Chordata > Aves > Passeriformes > Climacteridae > Climacteris > Climacteris rufus. Next base: position 103,520 of record VZRZ01007432.1, on the reverse strand, counting down.
TTTTCCTCCTTTCTAATAGGATGCCAGAGTTGTCCTTTCTATCAGCAAGGTCCTTGTTTAAAACTTTATGGAGATCCTTCCTGGCAGTGGTGATAGGAAAACTAGAGATTATGTGAAGTCTGTTTGAACTTTAAACTACAGTGTTGTAAAACAGGAGTCTTATTGTAAATCATTATAATTTTTTTCCCAAAATAACCACCAGTCTGATACAGAGCAAAAAGCAAAGCAGCAAGATACCCTTACAAGAAATCCCAACAGCATAAACTAACCTTGAGATGTAGGAGACTAATACAGAAAAACTGTAAAGATACTCAAGACTGACAAAACTAATCCTAACTGGGCAGACTTGTAGAGAAATGATGATGTTATGGGAGGGAGCTGCCAGCTGAAATGGAAGCCTGAAAAACAATGAGTTAGCAGCACCCTTCAATATTTAATTACAAAACTCTCTGGGAGATCAAGAGATGCTGCTTCTTTCTTGGGGGGAATTGGTGAGTGGTCAGGACCTGGTGCTTGCTCTCAGCCAAAAATTAGATCTATGAGGCTCATACATGAAGGGGAAAGTCAGCCTAAACTAGAAAAGAATTAGACTGAAAAAATCATACTAGTGGAGGTCTTTTGCTCAGTGTGGGGATGGGAATAGCCTGAATCTCACTGCAGCTGACCAGGGTGGGTTTGTGTCCCTGCCTCACCCCTGGGTGAGCACACAGACCTGAGTGTGCCTCTGCTGCAGTCCTGCTGTGCACAGTGACTCTAGAGAAGCCAACTCTAAGTTAGCTAATAGCCAATTTAAAGGAGAATAGGAGCTTCCTAACTGCCCTGTAATGGGTTTGTAATTCACCTTGCTCCCCAGGCAGCTCCTGTGGCTGTGCTGACACAGCCTATCCCAGTGCTGTGTTGAAAGGTGACTTGGACACATCCTCTCTGCATTGCAGGCAGGGCTATTCCAGCCTGCTTTTTTCTCCCCAGCTTCTTTCCTAATAGGAGTCAGGAATCCACCAGGTCTGAGCATCTCACTGCTGTTGCAACATCTCATAACCATGAACAGTCCATGTCAGTTTGGACTTGACTCTTCCCCCTCCTGTTAGAAATTCTGAAATACACACAAAACAGAGGATTTGACCTTAAAAGGCATTAAATACTCAGCAACACTTGGTTCTGAAAATCAAATTTAATGCCTGATGTCTTTTTACCCCTTCTTTTAAGGCCTTGTCACAGACCCTTGACTAATTGGACTGGAACACCAGCACGTATGAACACATTTAAGAGGCTGAAAGGTTTTGGCTAATAATATAGATAACTCCTTATCATTGTGTTACTTGTTTGGTTGTAGATCATGGAGTATCTTTAAAAGATGGGCATGATTAGTATCATTTCACAAATGGTAAGGTTTAGGCTGTAGAAAATTAAATGTTTTATCAAAATCATCATGTGGTTGGCACTAGAGTAAAGGCACCTCCTGCTTGGGTGTGAGGTTACATTACTATTTTTACTGCTCTGAAACTCATTTTCAGTCTAGAGCACAAGAACAAGTGTACCAGGGCAGGCCAATTATCTGTCCAGTTCAGTCTCTTTTTGTGCCAATTGCCACTAACACAGGCAGTGTGAGAACAGGCAGGAACATAAGGAACATGTTTCCTAATTGTACTTTCCCAGCCTCCAGCATTTTGTGGCTCACATCCTAAGCTAAAGCTGATGCTTGGTAGATTTTGAATAATTTCCTTCCAGAATCTTGTCCAATTTCATTTCAAAACCAAACTTCTAGCACCTACAATGGCACCTGTTCTGCTGTTTAAGAAGTATTTATTTGTATTTGTTTTGAGTTCCCAATCTGCTGATTTCATCTGATGCTGCTTTCCCTGTTTGCCATCTCTATCCCATGCCTAATTTTACAGCCTTCTGTCATATTCTTTCCTTGCAGTCATATTTGCCTAAACTCAAGAGTCACTCTGTACCATATCAGCCTTTTCTGCCTCTTCTCAAGTTTTATTGAGTCCTCTTTAAGGCTGGTCAGTAGAAACCCAAGGTCATCTATTGCAATGCACAGCCAGTTAGACAGGAGAAGGCCAGAACTGATGCCACCCTGGGCCCTCACTAGTAGAGCTTGACACAAAAGAAAGTTGTTTTTATTCTGCAGCCCATTTATCTCCATTTACCTCTGTAAATGCCCACTGTTAACCCCTGTTACCCCTCTGGTATGCAAACCTTGGCCACCCAAGTCAGTGCTTACCTGAAAAGAAGTGAGCTTGACCTTTGTGGTGTATTTTTCTCCTACACTGATGGCAAGAAATGGGGACATTTGAAGGGTGGGATGTGTGTGAGGGGAAAGGCATTTCTTGGCTCATTGATAGGATTAGAAAGGTAGCTTTGTGAGAGCTGTAGTAAGGACAGTCAAGGATCATTCCCTGTCTAGATGGGAAAATTATAAACCTGGAAAGTATTATTGTGTGATTTATCTATCTGGAAGATTGAACTCAATAGCTGGAAAGTTTTTTGCAGAGAAAAGGCAGAGATCAGACTGTGAAGAGAAATTCAACTGTGCACACAACTGTGCCTATAGTAAAATAATTCTCTGAAAGGTGAAGTTGTATATTTATTATTTCCTTGGCTTGTGTCTGACTATCTAATCAGTCTTTGTACATGTCAGCAGCACATCCAGAATAAGAAAGTGCTGTGTGGATTGTGTGAACTGGAATTAGAAATGTGATAATCAGCCAAAGGGTTGGAGGCAATGTAAAGGCTGCCTGGCATTTGCATTCCTCTAGCTGAGGAGAAAAACCTTATATGTGCAAATGAGTTGGTTTTTTTTTTTTCCTTCCTGGTATGTTATAACCAAATTTCTCCCTGACAGCGTGCCAGCTCTCACTGCAGTGCCTCCATGCCTGGTTAGACCTGTTCCAGCCTGGAGGTGACACCTGTGCTATTACTCACATGGGAGGTGATGTGGCAGATAGAGGCACAGAGATGTATGTGTGCCATGGAAAAAATTGCTGATGTATAGGTAGGTAGGTTTTATTATGAAGAGACCACAATTAGGATCAGAAAATTTAATTTGCCATCTGTACAATTCTGACAGTATTGATCCATGCCATCAAGATGTTCTGAAAGTAACTAAGGATTACAAAAGAAGCTTCACTTTGTGATCCTCATGGTGCCTCAATATCTAAAATTGTTATTGATCCCTGAAGCGAGCAATCTGCAAGTCACCTGCTTATTCTTCAGGCTCAGGATTTTCTGTCTAAATCCTCCTTGGCTCCTTTCTTCCTATGTTTGGATTCACATCATTGTTACAAGGTTATCAAGGTGTAAGGAGAGACTAAGCAGAAGTCTGATGTTGCAGAGGGAAGGTGTGAAGTGCTGAGCAGGTAAAGGCAAGGTTAGAAGTGATGAGTAGGACAAGTTCAGCAAAGTCTGATCCAAAATTTAATAGCAGCTCTGTATGGCTACCACACCTTTCCTGGGTTCAGGAGGGGAGAAGTGTGGGTGAACCACTGCTGTGTTGCTGTTCAGTCCCTGTGTTCAGCCCCTGCCCATGCCCAGTGTCCCTGCTTGTTGTGGCAGGAAAATGAGGCAGAAGTAAGTGAGGCTTGAAATGTAGAGCTTGTTCACTTTAAAGGTTTTTGTGACAAGAGCTGTCCTGACATACACCCTAAGGCAGACAGACATCTCTTATGAAATTATTCTTTAATGTATATACTTTCAAGCTATTCATGGAAAATATTTCTCTATATTTATAAAATGTAGAATTTGACATTGCTTTACACATAGAGAGCATTCTCCTCCCAAGGGCTGCTAATCAGCTAAATGGAGATGGCAGAATTTTTGCATGTTTGAATGGTTTGGATAACTAAAGCATAGATGAGATGTCAGCTCATCTGCAGCAGGGCAGACCTCTGCCCCTTGTTGGGTTACATGACCCAGCACATTCACCCTCCTGCTGTGAAGAGCTGGATATTTCAGTTCTCAAGGGTACAACTTGAGAGAGGGAGACATAAAATCCCCCTCTATGCAGGTCTGAAGGCGTAATGGGACAGGTCTGTATCCCTTTTTTTGGTTTCTAAAATTCAGGCTCATTCTCCCAGCCTGAACCTACTCCCTGCTCAGACCACACTAATGCTGTGAGCAGTGGCAGGTGCCAGAGCTCATCCCAGCTCCTGTGGCATCTGGAAGAACAGGAAATACAAAGGGAACTTTAACCCTGCAGTCTGGGAGGCAATCTGAAGAGCTCATAGCTAAGACACTGTTCAATGATGGACTGGGAACAGGAACTCACGTGCAATTCTTGGATTTATTCCATCACCTAGTGGCAAAAGGAACATTTCAGGACAAGGGAAGCTGATTATGTTCTTTGCAATAATATTCTTCATCAAAGACACTGAGGTGTCTTTCTGGTTAAACAGAAATATGAGCTAACAAATGTAATAATGCACTTGAAAAGTAGCAAATCTCAGCTCTGTGTTGCTTACTCAGGCATTGTGAAGGATGTAAGAACAAAATAGCTGAGTTGTATTCAAATGCAATATTTTACAGGAAAGTGATGCAGGTAAGATGATGCAGATCGATTTCCCCCTTGCCCTCAGTCTCCTACAGCTCTTCTGAGCTTGAGAAAAGGCTTGACAAAAGAAATCTGACTGATGCAATTTTAAAACCCCTTAGGAGAGGTTGTTCTGGAAAACGAGTTGTTACAAGAAGAGGAATTATTGTAGCAGGTGAAAATCAGAGCTGTCTTCACTGCCCTGGTAGCTTGGGTTTCACCCCAGCTGACTCCTGCTCACATGCAGGAGGTTCTAACTTCGATTTCGGGATGCCCTAAAGCTGAGCTGCTGTGCTCAGAGGGGGCTGTGCTGGCTGCTGCCACTCAAAGTGCAGCAGCAAAGGGCAGCTAAAGTGCAGAGGGGCTGCTGGGGCTGCTCAAGTCAGTAGAGCTTTTATTTTCTTTGCTCTCATTCACAGGGAAGAAATCAAGTCTAGTAAATCCTGGCTAACAGTGGCAGACAGCTCTTTAGGAGAGGGCAAGGAGCACAAACAGCCTTTTTCAATGGGCTAAGAGGGTACAAGGGCATGTGTAGCAGGATGGTGTCAATAATTGGAGAAGCTGACAAAGACTAATTGGATATACAAGTAATGTTTTTAGTGTTAATTATCCAAAACACATTTTGCCTAAATACTTCATCTGAGGAGTCTTGTTACAGCTGCTACAAAGAGCCTTTATGATCCATTTTCTCTCCCTGCTATAATGTGTATCGTGGTCTGGGGCACTGATAGTGGGTTCAGTGTTCATTCCTTCTTTCTTACAGAACATGATGAGCCTGAGCCACAGAAAGATTGGTGAATTCCACCAGGATGGATTCAGTATCAAAACCAGAACTGAAATTTTAAATTTTTCTATTTCAAATTGCACTTCTCTGCTCACACAAAAGGAACATTTCTGCTGTCTGCCTCACCTTCCAGAGCTTACTTTGTGTGTAACAGATGCTCCTGTTTAAGTGAGCATTCCTTAACTCCCATTTTTCTAGGGCTTGTTTGCGTCACAGCACTCATTTAGTCCTGTTTGTTGCTTGAGAAGACTTTGAAGAGTAGACCAGACAAATGACATCTCCTCCTTGGGTTCCAAAGCAGGTACCCCAGGGCCTGGTTTGCTCAGGATGCCTTCAATTTTCTGTCTGCCTATCCACAGACAGTGTTTGGTGCTCAGTTATCTTTATCCATGTAACTGTCCTCAGGTCTCCCATCAGTGTTTCACGTGGGAAAGTGCATTTGCAGAGATCTTTGTTAATTTTTCCAATAGAAATAGTTTTATGAAGGTTAGGACAAACACTGACTTTCTGCTGAACAGTGATTTAGTTATTAGTGAGTAAGAGCAAGTAGAGAAATTCAGACAGAATGGGATTTTTGTGGGTACTCTGTCCCTTTACATGTGGGATTATATTTCAGGTTTTGGAAAAACCAAATGGAATAGTCCTTAATTTCACAATTATGACAAATATTGCTGAGCACACAGAGAGGAAATCAGCATATTTTTAATGCACTTTTGTTGGCTCACTTGGAGGAAATCTGATGGACTGTGTGTGTCTGTCTCTGACATGCTGTGATGACATAAAGCCACCTTGCAGGTGTACTGAGTAGGCTTTAATTTAGTTAAATCAGGTAACCCTATGGAAGGGAACTCTGCATAAATTCCCCAAGGTGCTGGCAGGCCTGGTGAGTGCATAGTTTTATTTTCACATCTCTTGGTTGTGGTGCAGACACGCTCTTTATGTTGTTTGCCCAGATTTTTTTGTATTGTGAAGTTTAAAAGGATGCTTAAGAAAATATTCTGCTGAGTTTCAGATGACTGGGATTGCCATATCAGATTGGGGTGCTGATGCATGTACTGCTTAGACAAGAGAGAGGGGGAAATGAAAGGTTCAGATTTTGTTGATCAGAACTTGCTGAGTGATTTTTTTTTTTTATAAATCAGATAAAAATTTTCCCATTCAGGTGCTGGCAGTTCATTTCCTAAAGCCCCGTGGAAAAATGCCAGAACAGTTTTCAGCAGTACAGTGGAATCTCTGAATTCAGTGAGTGCTCTTTGCCTTAGCTAAGGCACTTGGGCAATTATTTAAATCATTTCTATGGATTTGGGTGTCAGAACAAGTTTACAGTTCTTGCCTTTAGCTCTCTGTTTACTCAGCTGGCAAAAAACGTGGAAGAATGAGCTCCCTACTGAGAGGCTGCATTTCACAAGAGAGCTGAACGTGGAGGGGGAGCCTCATTTAGCAACAATCTCACTGTATTCACCATTATCACCAATCTTCCTTAATTTAATTTGTCTGAACTATCACTATCTGAGGCACATTAATATAGGATGGAGATGTGAAGGTTCATTGATCTGAGACAAATATGAAATGATGGTTGATGCATTGTAAGGCTTTTGGAAAAGGAGCTCTCTGCTGCATCCCCAGTGAGTTTTGAATCATCCTGCAGTTCTGGGAATGAGTCTGCAATCTCAATATCCTCTGCTGTGGATAGGGAGAGGCAGCTGTACTGGAGCTAAGGGACTTTATTTTACCAGTGCAGTCAGTGAGGGAGAGGCAGGACACACAGCCAAGAGTCCAGAGGCCAAAGACATGCTGATGCTTCCAGAAAGGAGGGGTTGGTAGCACCAGGAGCAGTGCAATGTGTCACCAAACAGCAAAAAAAACCCCAACCAGGGACAGGTTTTCTTCCCCAGAAAACAAGTTTCGGAGAGCTTTCTGAAAAGGAGGTGGAAGTGTCAAACTCCCAGAACTGGAAAGAAAGGAGCAGAAACTGTGAAAAGTTGTTTGGCTTTTTGCTTTCTAACTCCTGTGCTTCATTCTAATGATTTAATGGGCTGTGGAAGGTATGTGGGTGAGTTCTTGGAATCTAATCCACCTATAAAAATCCCAACTGGTGCTGTCAGTGCTCATTAGCTGACAGAGAGCTTCCTTCATGGCAGCCTTTCATCTCCTGATAGAAGAGGTTTGCAGGTGGGGCCTCTGGGGAGCTTTCCTGTCCTGCCTCCTTGGGCACACGCTGAGCATGACTTTCCAAAAGCAGACTCAGTGTGAATCAAGCTCATGTGATGCTTGAACCTCAAATACACGAGCTGTGGATCACAAACTTGCAGGGTTTTGAACTGCTGTGATTTTGTTTTATATATAAAACATATATGACTAGGTTTTCCTGCTGTCACACGATTTCAACCCAATTATTATGCCAGACTAGGCACAGAATTTTAGTTGTGTACAAGGAATGGTAGCACACGTGAGTCTAAAGCAATGTGGCAGTGCACAAGTAACTGGTGACAGGCCAGGGACACACCATATAATCATACAACCCTTTGTGCTTTTCAGTGAGCTGTTCTGTGGCCATATGGTTTTTAATGCTCTAAGTAAATGCAGGTTTTCATGGTATTAAAAATCACAGCAGAATTTCTGGTCTTAGCTGTTCAACACTGTAAAAGCTTCCTTATGTGAATAACTCACGGAGGGACTATTCATAGCAATAACTGCTTCTACCAGCTCTAGGGATTTCTATTTTATTTTGCATAAACCTTGCCATACAGACAGGACAGGGAGCATCTGTCCTGCTAACATTGTGGAATTCAACTTTTTATAGGAGATAATATGGAAATACAGGCATGGGGGAGGATGAGTCGGAGGTGGCAATTGGCAGAGGGGCTTCAGGGCACAAATGTATGGCTATTTCTTACTCCAGGATCATGTTTGCCTGGGATTGCTGGTACAATTTTTTCTTCTCAGAAGATGTAACAGGAGCTGAATTTAACTTTCTGTTCAAAAAGCATCAAACTGTACTGTTCCTTCTACATAACCAGCAGAGTGACTTTGGACTGTTTTTCAACCCTTGTTAAAAACACAAGGTTTGGCAGTCAGGCAGGCCGGGTTTCAGGATTTTCTGTGACTAAATTCCTGGTACTGTTTGGAGTATTGGAGCCTGGCAGTTATCTGTAGCTGTCTGACAAACACTTGCTTGTCTTCAACTGTTCTCACAGGCAGCTTTGCCTGATTTCCATGAGGGTTTTTTTGGCAGCCACTTAGATCTAAGAATACATTATCAGTCTCTGTCCAGATCCCCATAACTTGCAAACCAGGCTGCACCCAGGATATCTGAAGGGAGCAAATGGGAAAATCTCCATGGGCCATGGAGCTGCAGAGAAGACCCAGAGCTGTGGCAAGGGTTTTGGTGGCTGTGGTTGTCTCTGCCCCTTTGTGAGAGCATCCTTAGCCCTTCATCAGCTTGGACCCAGTGCAGCCATAAAGTTGATGGAAGGCAAAAAATGAGTTGCCAAGGCAAAGCTGCTCTCTGTCCCAGGAGTACAAATACAAAGACCTTGCTGGGGGAAGGGGAAGGTTTGCACTCAAACCTGCTGGGGAAGGGGAAGGTTTGACTTCACCCCTCTGCCCTGAGCCATGCTTTGGCTGCTTTGGCCCATCTCTGCCCCATCCTTGCTGCTGTGGATGTCAGTGATGTCTCTCACTGCCCTTCCCAAACTGCATCTGCCTGGTTTTATGGAGACCTTTCACTCCTGTGTCTGCCAGGGTTGGCCATGGCAAGAAAGTGTCTGCTGAGTTCTCAGCACAGAGCAAGAAATGTAAAAATCAAAGGTTTAACCTCAGCCATGCTCCAAGCCCAGGTGTCTCTCTGTGTTGAATGGCACAAGATTTATCCCACTGCAGCAAGGCTGCCAAGACACGTGGCTTGGCAATCAGACATGCAGGCACATCATTCTTTGACATATTTAGAGAGGCACACCTACCAGGCATCATGTTTGCCCACATTTCAAAGAATCTTGATTTAAACAAGAGGGATTGCAACACTCAGTGTTCAGTCTCAGGCTGCAGGAGTGATTTCAATTAATTAAATGGCACAGGGACAAGTTTGGGAGTTGTGTAAGCCTGTAAAATCAAATATAAAGGAGTCATGGAAAGGCATCTGAGTGAGGCTGTGAAATGAGTGAGGCACCTTCAGAGCCCTGTTCTGCTGTGCATCTGGTGCTGAGGATTTAGAGAGGTGCCATTATATGCAGTGGCAGTCAATTAGACAAATATTGCCATAATTTAAAAGTATCTCCACTGTTTGTGGGATTCCTCTTGCTGACTCATGATGGAGCTGAATTCAGAGTCCTTCCACTAACACAGAAGATACCCTTTGTACTGCCTGGTGGGGTTGTAACTGTCCCTTCTCATTCTCCACATTATTGATGTATAAATGCTTCTATTTTCACTAGTGAGGGAGTCAACTTTTTTTAATATCATAGGCCTCTCTCTTTCAGGTTCTTTAATGAAAGAAACTGAATGTCACCTTAGGTGACATCAAAAAGGATGATTTGTTTTTCTTCTTTTTCTTGGACATGGCTTTATACTACCCCAAATTTCCTTCTCTAGTATCGTTTTATACATAGGAAATCTGAAATATGTCCAGCCTGGGTTTTTACATGGAATGGTTGCTCTAAAAACCCAAGTTAAGATTTTTTTTTAATTTGTTTATTTACATGTGTACACATATACAGATACAGGTGCAGGTGGCTGGAAGTTGGTCTTTAAGTCTGGTAACAAATCAAATATCACAGCCAAATCAAAATACAGTCCCTGGCCATGACTGAGGTTATAACACAGATTGCTGTAAAAACTAATGCATGCGTGGGAAAGACCAGTTATACTTAAGGAGCCCAACCCTGAATACAGGAGTTTAAATTCTTTGGAATTTTAAAATACTTGGGAATCAAAGTGGCAAAGACTGCAAGTCAGATACGAACAACTTGCTCTAGAAGTTACTCTGAGGCAGGAACTGCATGAACAGATATGTAGAATAAGTTATTAACTTACTTGGAGTCCAGGTAATGTTCACTGGAAGTCTCTCTGTTGATTTTTATTGGGATTTAGATCAAGACTTTTGCTTGTGAGTGAAATGAGAGAAGGGATCAATCACAAACCATTTCCCCTCTTCTGAAATACAGCTTCACGAAATAACAACAATAATTAAACATATCAGCTTATTGTGGCTTGTTCCATCAGCTTTGAAGAGGTGAAGCACACATTTCAGTGTTCCTAAGATGTTGTAATATTCTATTTTACATTTCCCCAATATTTTTTGTATAAAATTCAAGAGGCTTCTTAGATATTCATAGCAAGTCATAAATCATCACTCTGTGGTAGATAAGAAATGTCCCCAGGATTCACAGAAAGGGAAGCATAACCAGAGGAAAATAAGCTTGAGGAGCTGGAATGCTCTTTAATTTCCCTCATTTTTATATTCTATGCCATTATTTCTGTTGAACATTTACGATTTTTTGTGATCATAACTCATAAATAATTGCTGGGTTTATGATCACATTATGTACAATAGAAGTCTGATTCTTGCTTTATAAATAGGAGTAAGTTGAGATCTTTCTTTTTCATATGTGTATATAAATAAGAAAAGAAATCAAAAGTAATTTATGAAACAGAATTACCAGTCTAAATTTATTGCAGCTTATTGAATCCGTAGTCTCTAATGTCCCTGGCTTCTGGAATCATGTTACTTTATAAAAGCTTTAATTTTCTTTCTTTAAAAAAAGGAAACAAAGCTAAAAGCCTTTTTTATTTTGGCTCCTTGAAATTTATAGCCCCTCTGAGTGGAGAGAAATATTGGAAAGACTTAATGTCTCAAAAGAAGAAAATGCACATGGGAATCTTGACATTTATAGGTTTAAATACCATGACACTGAGGGTTTAGCTGGTGATTTCTTTGTGGCATTTGAAGCCAGTTTTAGTGATGAATACAATGTGTACACACAAATGTTATGTTCATCACAGTAGGGCCATGTGCATTCAAATGGCTGAACAGTCCCAAGGTGCTTTTGTTTGTGTAATCCTGGGACATGTCAGTGGAAAACCAAGCATCTGAACCAGCAGTTGGCTTCATCATCAGAGCTGCATTACACAGGCTCCACATGCACAGCTTTAGGCACAGTTCTTTGAAAATATTGGCTCTTGGTCTGGCTTGTGCAATGCTCAAGCAAGGTGGCTGAGCTGCCTGTGATGCCAATCAATGAATGAGTTAAAATTGGATCAGCTTGTGAAACATCTACATCTCATCCAGGGTTTTCTGCTGTGGCCATATCAAGCCCACTTCCAACAACACAGCTATTGAAATGCTGGGTTATATTTACACTGCAGAGGGGAATGGTTTGTTGGTGTTGCTGTACCAAACTCAGTGTGAGATGCAGCGTTTGTGCCAGCAGATCTGAAACACCCTGAGCACAGCAAGGTGTTTGGGAGCACGTGCAGCTTGGCCACACTGCTGTTATGGGCAGCAGAAGGCACAGTTCTCAAAAATGCCAGTCTGCCCTTATGCATGTAATGGATAAATAAACACAGCCTAAGAATCCAAGCCTAGATTAGCTACATTGACTTATTAATGTATAAACCACCCCCTGTGAATTCCAGGGGGAAATTTTTTTAAGAACTATTTGGCAAGGGCAGCAACTCAGTTTGGAAATCACAGAAAAACCCACCCTCAATTTGAGCAGAATGTCTGGGGAGATTTTTAGGGCTGTTCCTGGGAGTGGAGGAGGACCTGGCATCCTCAGCCAGAAAGGGTAAGTTCCACATTAGAGGCAAGGCAGAAAGATCCCCTGGGAGCAGGACTGGAGCAGGGGGAAATGAAAACAGCATATGTACTTTATTATTGAAATGTGTATGCTTTACAGATGCTAATGCAAGGAAGGAGGTTTCATGGCATTCCAATAAAATTCACTTGTTCCTGTCTGCAGCACAGAGCTGTGCACTGCAGGTTTGCACTTGTGGGGAGTACAAGGAGGGCAGTGCACTGCTTTGTGCTTCTGCCCCCCTCTCAAGAACAGCTTTTAACCATTGGGGGCAGATAAATACCGGGTTTGGAAACCCAGATGTGTAGGTTGTTGTTTTGGGCTACATCTCCTTGTGGATAATGCTCTACATATTTGATGTAAATGGGACAATGGGTCTGACTCCAGAAGAAGTGTGTAGCTCCAGGGATAAATTGCATTTCTGTTCTCAGGGGAGTGAGAGATGCTGCTCTGGTTAAGTCTTATGCAAGCTAATTTCTGCAGAGCCCAATGTGTTCTGCTGCTGATGTCTTGCCTTTGTTGGGTTTTGTTTCACATGATTCATTAACCATACCGCTGCTTCCAAGCACCTGAGACCCTTTTGGAGTTGCAATTTGATCAATTGATATATTATGCTACAGGTATAAACAACCTTATTGCATTAAAATGACACTCTAAGTAGTTCTGCAGCCAGAAAACTTACCTAGGAAGAACTTCTCCCTGCTGAATCAGGACTTCATGTTCAGCAAAGTCTCCACCACCAAATGTTGCCTTTGGTCTTTAAAATGCCTGTTGTTCAAAGCAAATGTATTATCACTTTAAAGAGACAAAACATGCATTGCCACATGTTTAAGGCACTTGTATTGTGAAATACCACTCTCCAGAGAGAAGAAAACTGCAGCCTGGAAGGGATCTATACAGTGACTAATAATCTGCTGTAGAAGAACTTATTGTGAGGGCTATTTGGCTATTTTTTGTCTGCAAAGTGCTCAGTGTTTGGATTGGCATAGCTGATCCTTGACAGTGTTGCAGAGCTGAGTGGACATGCTTGTATTTGATGCCAATTCTCCTGGGATTTGCAGAAATCTGGCTCTGTGCTTGGAGCCATCTGACCTTCCCCCTCCTTTGGCAAGGCCAGCTCAGACGTGGGTGATGCCACCAGGGAGAGCGATGGTGAGAGCACATATTGCTCCTGCTTCCTCTTCCTCAGCAAACCATGGCAGCAGCAGCTCCATGAGTGCCAGGATGCAGGGGAGGAGGAGGAGATTTGTGAACAGAGCCTGGTAATCCCCACAGGAATAGAGGGGGATATAGCAACGTCTGCATTTTCAGCAGGAATCATCCCTGTAATCTTAATGAGGGGATGAAATCCCACAAGGACAGCACCTGGCTCCCAGCAAGGTCCCCCTCTCCACTAATGATGTCATCAAAGACACACATCTTCTGCCAGAGCCATTGCATCATTATTTCCTCAGTCCTGAGTCTGAATCCTGTTCACCAGGTGCTTTAGCCCTTGGCTGAAAGTTTTAGACCTGCCTGAAGGGCCACAGGGAGAGCCCAGAGCTGAGTGAAGGAAGGATGAAGTGGCTGTGGGTGTCTGAATATTGAGGCATTTCCTGCACCCTTCGCTTCATATATATTGGTGGCAGACAGTTTCCTGCGTTCAGCACACATTTCTCCTTTCTTGCTTAATTCAAGTGAGATAAATCCCCCGTGTCAGCCAAACCAAAGGGCTCCAAGTGTGAGAGAGGAAACCCAGGTCCCTAGGGAAGGGGAGGAGGAAAGGAAGGCAGTCGAGGAAGGAGGGAGGCAGTTTTCCTGGATGCCACTGTGGCACAGGGCCGGGAATCACAGGGTCAGCAGAGCCGCCCACATGGCTGTCACACACTGACACTGGAGCTGCAGCAACTGCTGCTCCAGCAGCTGCTGCCATGGACTTCTCATCAGGGCTGTTGGAAACAGAGCCAGAGCAAAATGTCCTGAAAACTCCAGCTCTGGACACCAACAAGAGAAAAATGGAAATGTATTTATCAATATGAGTGAAAACAATGTGATATAGATACGTATATATTTAAGGGCAGGTTTGGGATATTTTCTTTTGGATTTTGATTGATTTCAGGTAACAATCAAAAGAATGAAAAAAATATAGCTAGTAATGTGTTCTGTTGTTCCTGCATGGATTTATTTCTCCCTGTTTCTCCCTCTGTGCCATGATACAAAGGTTCATCAGGTGTGGTGGCCAGGAGCCCTGACACTGCTGGTGGGACACAGGGGAACAAGGTCATTGGTTAGTGCTGCTGTGGCTCAGCAATGACAGAGTTACATCATTATGTCCATTGGGGGTCCTTTTTCTTTCTTCATATTGCTGAGGGGCTCTCACAGGTTGTGCCTTGTTTCCCTTGGCCATGTCAGTGGCAGGGCCTGCTCTGGTTGATCCCCATTTGTTTCTGCAGCTCCTGCCCCCTGCCATGGCTGGCTGTGCCCCAGCCCCCTGCCCAGCTCTGATTATTTTCCTTCACACTAAACAGTTTTGATTCACTGTCAGAGCCCTTTATTTTCACTATTGAGCTGAAGCAATGCACTCAGAGCCCAGAGTAACACAAATAATTGTAGTTTTGGGAAAACTGGTCCCCCCAGCACCCAAGGTCTCAACCTTCCTGCTCTGCCTGCTCCATACCTGTGGTACCAGCACACCCATCTCATCTTGGTCTAAACCTACAGCCACTCTTGCTGCTACTGCACTCGAATGGAAGTCAGTGCCTTCTCCAAAAAGTGTTTGCTGGTTGCAAAGTTTCAGGTCTGTGCTAGGAAGTTGCTTTCACACAAACTCCAGGACTTTGTGGGGTGGCAGAACCTGGCACAGTCTGTGCTTGGAACAGGGCTGAGCACTCTTTTGGCATCACTGAGGTGGACAGGGCTGAGGCAAATGCTATCACAAATCCCACACTTGGCTCCACATAGTGTGAATACCTTGCACATAAGCTCTGCAAGGCCAGTGGCCAGCCACGTGATGGTCCAGAGATCTCAGCTGGCCTGGGCTGCTGCTCAGCTTGTACCAGCCACTGATACAGCTGAGCTGGTTCCAAGCTGGAACCTGTTCAAGTTCAACAGACCTTCAGGGAGATGTTTCATATTCAAGCCTGCATCAAGAAAGAGCACCAGTACCAGCTGCCTTCCCCAAAACTGTGACTGAATTGCTTTTACAGTGCTGAAACATCAGCAGACGACATCTGTTTAATCAATACAATAATTTAAAAAAAGAAAAAAAAGAGGAAAAAAAAGCTGCTTGTGACCACAGCTTTACAGTGTAATGGAACAAGTGGTGCAAATGAACTGCTGAAGTCCCTTGATGTTCCAAGAGCCCATGAGGATAAATCTTAGGGAAACTTAGGGAGAGCCATGAGCATTATTCAGTACTATCTTATCCTGTCTTAAGGAGAGAACATTGCAAAACTTCCTGATGTTCTTTGTAGTCCATCTGTAAGCCCGTGGTTGATAGGAGTTAAGGATCTCATGCTGTCTCTGCAGCATCATCTATTTTTTCTGGAGGTTTGGGGAACATAATCAACTGTCCGAAAAAAAGAGCAGCTCAGGAAAGCAAAGGATGTGGTTTCCTTGGCGAGTGCAGTCTCCTAATCTTATGTCCTCTGAATCTGGACTGGAAGGACTAGACACCAGTCTGCTTTCCTGACTGGTTTTTGCAAGACCTGGCTCAGCTCATGCACTGTCAGCCACAAGCCCTTATAGAGATGGCTCTTTAAAGCCAGCTGCTCTTTTACCACCTGACTGATTCGTTTGTGCTGAGCAGCAGCAGATTATTCTCAGCATCAAATACAGTTTTACCAATGTTCAGTAAACTGGGGTAATATATCATGGTTTACTACTTGCAGAAGTGCCTGAAAACTTGTCACAGTGTTTGTGGAGGCAGATTCAATCCATATGAGTTCCTGAGCAGGAGTCCTGGGTACCTAGGGGATATGCAGGGATTGAGGTAGCAATGCACTTGTCCCAGAGCTGCCTGTGCTTTGAGGAACAGGTTGCAGCAGTTCCTTGCTTTAACAACTGAAAACAACCAGCTTTCCACTGCAATAGTTACTTGTTCCAAAGAGAAAACAGCTCATAATTTATTTTCAGGAATGAAGTCAAAATAATGCAGCCTGGGAGGGAAGTGGGTGCAGTGGGTTAGTGATGAGATAAAAAGCCTTCCCCTGCTAGGTGAAATCCAGCTTTGGTCAGCAGTGACTGAAATCTTTTATCATTTGACAGTTGTTCCCGTGGCCTTTGCAGAGTTGGCTTTGCTCCCTGACATCTGAGTCAGTTCTTGCATAACCAGCCCCCTGCTCAGGCCTGCACAGGGCTGGGGCAGGTTGGCAGGGAAGCATCTGCTGCCCTTGCTGGGATCACAGTGTCCTGTGAAGAGCCCTTCTGCTCTTCAGAAGGGTTCAGGTTGAATGCACTTTCTTCCAGGTTTGAAGCCCTGACCCCTGCCTGTTTGCAGCTGTCTCAGGGGGCAGCGTGCTGGGGTGCAGCTTGCAGAAATCATCTGCTCCAGGATGAGGAGCAGCACTTGAGTGGCTCTGCCAGGGCTGTCACAGCAGCCTCACCAATTGCTCCATCTGCTCCTGGCTGGTGGAGTCGTCCCTTCCCCAGGAGATCTGGTCCTGCCCTCAGGTCCCCTCCTCAGAGCCTCCTCTCAAGCCCCTCTCTTGTGTTCACAGATTCTCACAGGATTAAAGCCTTAACTAGAAGAGTTTACAAGTTTTCTGTGCATTTCCTTTCCTTGACCATTACAGAGGTACAGAAGACAACAGGGCAGGCAGTCAGACAGCCCACAGGCTGCTCTGTGATGCAGAGCTTCTTGAGTAATCAGTGTGGCTTGCTTACTGATCTACCTAGGCAGGGAGATACTGAGATCAGATATTTAAGAGCAGCCCTTGCTTTTTTTCTCTGGCACGTTACCTGGTCAGACTTGCTCCTGCATCTTCCCCTTTCAGTATATTAATGTTCACATTGTAGACTTTGCCTGCTCCTCTCCTGCCCAAGGTTTTGGATACTGTGTTGTACTAGTCAGAGAAGCAGCAAACTTCAAGGAAGAGCCTCTGCAAATGTATCTGCTTAGAGATGCAAAGAAAACACCAAACAGTCTGTTCACCTTTTGTGATTTTTATGGCTGCTGGCTCTGCCTGGCTTCTGCAGCTTCCAGTGTGCCAGTCTGGCACACTGTGTTCACAGTCTTGGCTGACTGTGAGCAGGCATGGCCCAGCCTTCCTGGGTGCAAGGACTGAAGTGATGGCTGTAAAATCCCTACCTAGGGTGGGAAATGAGGCTGGTTGGTGTGTCAGTGTGCTCTGCCTGTCCACAGCTGGTGCTGCTGTGCAGGAATGGGACCAAAGTCTCTGGGGACTTAGGGAAACACCTGCAAAAGGTGAGAACAAGGATGATGGAGAGGAGCAGAATGAAGGGGCAAAGGTAGATCTGCTTACATAGATCCTATTTCCCTCTGAGCCAGGGAATCTCTGGCATGGAGGTGTCCTCTGCTCCAGTGAGTCTGCTGCTGAGGTACTCACTCTCAGCATGCTGAGTCCTGTTGGCTCCTGTGTTTTCATTTGCTTTATAGCAGGATGACAGCTCTGGGGAGCAGAACAAGGCAGGAATGTGACTGTGTCATGTGCTGGAGGCACACTGACTGTAATAGTGACCTGGGATGGGCCGTGGGGTGAAGCTGGGGTTGGATGACAGGGGAGGGGAAGGATTTCCTGGAGATGAAAACTGCCTGGCCAGCCCTTGGAAAAATGTGCTCTGCCAAAGGGCTCTCGTGCTCTTTCCTGCCAGAGGCTTGCAGCACCACAGAGCTGGGTGTTGAGAGGAGGTATCAGCTGGAACCTGTTGGGCAGCCAAGCAAAGAAAGTCACCCTGTGCATGCTTGTGGGGGCTGGTCTTGCAGGTGCCCTGGTGACTTGGCAACTGGAGGAGGAATCAGCCTGCAAAGGGAAGATGAAATTGCAAGAAAAAAATATGTGTGAGGAATTTCTGTAACTTATCCTTGTAGCCTCAGTCTCTAGAGGACCTGAAGTGGAGAGTTAGATATAACATTTTAGCAGGAAGCATGGAGAGGAGAGGAGAGGAGGTGCTTGGTCTGAAGAAGAAGGAGAGAGATCAGGAGAGAAGAAAGCCTACGTGGCTGGGAAGGCAGTTGTGCAGAAATATCAGAAATGTGTGTGGTCAATATAAACACTTGGCAATAGAGATACAAAATTGGACCAGGTGTTTGTTGATCCAATGCAATGGACATCACTGAAATGTAGTCCCCCCCATGAGTCTGAAATTTATTCATGGGCCAGTAAGAGGAATAAGATGATGGAGTTTAAGGGGACCTCCAACTTGATAGGATCACTGAACATCCCAAGGTGAGTGTTTGTTCATTCCAGATGGCTGATATTTATCCAGTTTTAAAATTCCCTTTAGACTTATGCTAACAAAGTAGGGATTCATTTCTGGCTAAACTCCTTAATTAGGATGGGCCCAAATGTGCATGGCTCTCTTGAGCAGATAGCATATTTGCTAAGTGTGTTTGACTTCACAGTTGTGGCAACACCAGCATTTAAAACTCTCTAGCTGTACATTTTGGTAACCTTTGGACAGCCTCTTGGGGTACTTCCTGGCTCCATCCTGAAGTTTTAATGTACAGATGTACAGATGTGATATTGCTGCTCTTCAGCCTCATTTCATTGCTGGGTATCACGACAATAGTTACTTTATTGGCAAGAGTGTAGAGAGTCACAGCAAAAGGACAGGGCTTCATTTGATTTTAATTTTACACAGCTTCTGTGCTGGAAGAAGAAAATAAGATGGTAACTGATTCCTCATGTATGGGAAGCATGGACTTGCCAGGGGTAGATAAGTACATCCCAATTCAGGGCATTGATGGAGCTGTGGGTTTGGTGCATGGCTATGCAGCAGTTGTCTCTCCTTTTTTCTTCCTTCTGCCCTCATCCAGATCCTAGATGGACAACTCTATCCACAGCAGTTGTTAGGAGAACTTGGGCTGTAGTTTCCTCTTCAGTTCCAGGGCTGCAGACCAGCAGTGCCACTGCACAAAGTGACTGTGCTTTGCTCCTGGCCCCTTTCCCACCGCCTGCCTACCTGTGCCAAGAGCAGTGTTTGTACTGCACTGCAAAACCAGTCGGGATTAGAGCCAACCAGAAGGACTGAGCTTCTTTGTCATCCACATCACCTTGAGATCTAATTGGGGAAAGCAGAAGAAAGCTGGTGCTGCCTGGATCGTTTCATGGGAAAGGGAGGGGAAATTCTGTGCCGGCTGCTGTCTAGAGAAAGCAGCCATTTACTGCATTAATGTTCTGCTAAAAGCACCATCCAGGACCAACAAAGGCGATGGAAATTATGCTACCAAGTGGCATAAGGAGCAGGAGCAGTCCCACAGCAATTTATTTTCAATCAAAGAAGAGCCATGAAGTCATTAGTTATTTCTTCAGAAGGCTTTGGTAGGTGTGCTAGAGAGCACTGTGCCATCTCTGCCGTGCCATATGTGCACAAAAAGATTAATTCCCAGGTTAGCAAGAGAGAATTGTGATGAGACACAGGTCTGACTCAGACACAGTGGGAAGAGGCAAATGCCACAGGCCAATGCAGTGCTTGGACTCTCGCTGAATTTTGAAGAGAGCTAGAATGAGGAGTAATTTTTTTTCTTTTAATAAGAGAAGAAAATAAGGTCTTAAAAATTAATTTCAGAAGCAAAGACATCAAATTATGGCTTCCTTCTTTAGCTACAGCTTTCCTGAGGTTTGGAGTACTCTACAAATATTTGATTACTCGCACCTCAGTGCCCTTGTAAACACTGCAGAAAAATAAACAGAATTAAACCGAGCTGTGAGACCTGCAATCCAGCTGTAACTCCAGAGCTATTACTGGCACCTCTGCAGCTGTCTTATTCATTGCAAGAGTAGGAACCTGAGGCTAATATAAACTGATAAATGAAATAGAGAACAGGTCCCAGGGCCTGAGTCCTAAGTCTCTGCTTTGGTAGCCTTAGATCCTGCTATTGCCAGCCTCGGGAAGTGTCACAGTCTAAACACAGCCTTTAGCTGTGTGCAGCAGTACAGTGTGAGCTCCCCTGGCACCAGCCCTGGAGCTGTCATGCCTGCACTGCAAATAGATACCCTACTGGTCTTTATGTGCATTAATATTCTGTCTCTCAGTTACACAGCAAGTGGATGTGCTGTGCAGATGAAATCACCCACAGGGATTTCAGTGGGGTTCTGCAGACTGTTATTTAGACTGTTCTTTTCATGAACTTGCACCTCTGACGACATATTTGTAAAATGTTTGGAGCTTTTTTTTTCAGTTTCCATGGGGTCTTCCTCTGCTCTAGTGTGTTACACAAATAAGGCACATGGTTAAGGCACTGTTTTAGTGCAAGCAAGCTAAGCAAATCTTTGCCTCATTTACCTCGTTTTTAAAAATGTACACTGCATGAACATGTCATAAATCATGGGTGAAGCAACAACCTACCCTGTTCTGCAACCCCTCAAGCAGCTGCTTTCGAAAAGCTAACATTTAGTGCAGTGATTAAGTAGGAAGTCCCTAAATGTGAAATTAAACATCAGAGCAAGTAAGTAATTACTTCCAAACTTGTTTTTTATATATTGTGCAGGCAGCATTCCTCCTCCCACCTTTCCCCCCTAATTTTCGTCTTCTTTTCCTTTGCCGGTGAAAATGCAAAGCCTTCAGGCTGGGGCCTCTGTTAGCCCTTCACTTTGCACTCGGTGGGTGCTACCAGGAGCAGAAGACGAGCAGGGATGGTGGGAGCCGTGTTCTGGAAGCTTTGGGAGAGAGGCACAAAGCAGTTCTGGCAGCAGAGGGCAGGGTGATGGAGGGACAGACAGTGCTGGCCACCAGAGTGTCTCCAAAGACGGGCAATTTTCAGCTTTGTGTAATGGCAGGGGAGCATTTAGCTCAGCTTGGCTCAACACTGAAGAAAGCCTGGGTAGGACAATGGAGGTTAATGTGGAAAGCGCCCGCCTCGGCAGCCAACCTCTCTGCTGAAACAGAAAACAAAAGTTATTTCATTAAGGGCTCTGAACACAAAGTACTCAGTGAAAGTTGAAATGCCAGGTGGTGTATTAAGTAAATAAAGGCGTCCTGCTGTAGGCATTGTTTCTGCCAGCAGCCGGCTGTAAGCAGCCGTGGCTCCGTGGGAACCGCTGCCGTGTGGGGAGACAGCGAGGGCTCCCCTCAGCAGCTCCGGCACCTCCGTGAGGGCAGCGAGGGCTCCCCTCAGCAGCTCCGGCACCTCCGTGAGGGCAGCCAGGGCTCCCTCAGCAGCTCCGGCACCTCCGTGAGGGCCGCCCGGGCCTTCTGGGCCCGCCTTGTCTTTGCTCATCGCTCCTGTGGTTTGCAGCAGAACCTCGGCGGCCGCACAGATGCCGTGTGTCTGCATGAGGAGGGTGACAGATTTCAACCGGGGTGACCTTGCAGCCGGGAAGCGCAGGCCTGCCCNGCCCCTCCGGGGGGGCAGCGAGGGCTCCCCTCAGCAGCTCCGGCCCCTCCGTGAGGGCAGCGAGGGCTCCCTCAGCAGCTCCGGCACCTCCGTGAGGGCAGCCAGGGCTCCCTCAGCAGCTCCGGCACCTCCGTGAGGGCCGCCCGGGCCTTCTGGGCCCGCCTTGGCTTTGCTCATCGCTCCTGCGGTTTGCAGCAGAACCTCGGCGGCCGCACAGATGCCGTGTGTCTGCATGAGGAGGGTGACAGATTTCAACCGGGGTGACCTTGCAGCCGGGAAGCGCAGGCCTGCCCGGTCAGCCTTTGCTGCGGCCAGCGGCGGTGCCCGGGCGGAGGCTGCATGATGTCCCCATCCCGTTCCCCGCAGCCCCGGCTCTGTGCAGCAGCAGGTGACCCTCCTAAACTCCTCTTGCTCTGCTGTCGGTGCCGGGATCGGCGAGTTGCCTGGTGCAAGTGAAAAACTGATATTTGCAAACTTCTTGAGTGCTCTGTGAGGGATGCACAGGAGGGTGAAGCATCCTTTGCCCGTGTGTTTCTCATAGAGATGCTGCCCAAACCTCCTGCTTCTCCTGGTTCTACAGGACATTTCCCCATCAGGCTGTTGCCTGCTGAGCATCACTGTTAATACTTTATTCCCATGCCTGGCACTTGTGCTGGCAAGGTACACGTTGTCTGTGTTTCTGACACTGCATCCTGGCCCCAGCCATCTGCTGTCTGCTGAGGCCTTGGTGCTGAGTCTCTCGGTACAATTACCGTGCTGAGCTAATTGCCCCTGCCTGCCCAGACATTTATTCAGTGCCTACCTCAACCATTACCAGGACCTCTTCATTCATCACCTGTCAGGCTGTCGAGCAGCAGTGGAATGTGCATTTGGCTGGCTCAAAAAATAAGCCATTCTTTGCCATCAAGCTTGTGAGTGATTCCCCTTTCTTTGCTCTGAATTATTTGGCTGTGGTATTTTCTCCAGTATTTGCAAGACAAAGGAGAAGCATTGGCAGAAAATTAGTAGTTTGAAGCCAGGCTGGAACCTTCCTGCCAATGAGAACTAGAAAAAGCCCATTGGGAGGGATGCTCTACACCAGTATTTCTGCTCTCTGCTTGCTGTGTTTGGATCCCATGTGTTGGTTGCTTTATGAGCTGAAATAATGTGTCAAGCGTCTCCAAACTTCACAAATACATTTTTAAAACGTAAGAAAACCAATGTATGGTACTGGGCAAGGTGGAAGATGCTCTGTCTGATCATCATTGCAGGAGAGATCTGCAGGAAATCCTTTACAGGATACAGCAGGCCAGAGTTTCTCCTCATCAGCCTTTCCTCATAAAGGGGCCTTGAGATCTTCAGAAAGAAGGACAATTCTCAAAACTTTGCTAATTAAACTCTTCAGCTCCTGATTTTCTCGTTTTTATGAGGAAATGGTGTTACATTGCAGCTTCCACAGATACAAGTGTTATTTCAGCACTCAAACAGACCCCAAGCAGAGTAAAACAGGCTGAATTCTGGAAACTGATGGGGCTTTGTCTTTGGTTTTACAAAATGAAATATCTTCTGAAGCAAAAGTTGGAGCTTTCAGGGTCAGGTATTTCTGTGGCTGAGACTGCTTAAGGAGTGGTTTCCTTTACTCTGTTTGAACAAATATAAATAAATACCTTTATTTTTTTAAGTGGCAAAAACATACATTTCCCTGTGAAATTTTCAGACAGCACTTGATATTTTAATTACTTAAAAGGTGTATTTTTCTCTTTCTCTGATTGATGAAAAGATCTGAACTATGTTTTTGGAAACAAGTAAGCTTCCCACTGAATTTGTACCTGCTGTATGAAAAGCCATGTTGTTGTTTCAGTCAGATTGAAACAAATGTGTTTGCTAATGCAGTTGGGATAAAGGCTGCTCAGCTGGAACCAGGGAGCCTGCCCATTGTATGGGTGATGCACTGTCAGTCACAGATGAAGGCTACAGGGTTCAAAAGTAGAAACTGTAGTTCTTATATGGTGGGAGGCACCTCAATTGGTGTGGAAGTGGCAATCTTAGATACAACAGGAAATTTCCTGGGCGCTATCCGTGGTATTTTTTGGTACAACAGCTCTTCAGATTACTTTTCAGGCTGAATTTATTCTTTTTTAAACTAAGAGTTATTTTACAACATTTAGTGCCAATATCACCAGTGCTGTTTGGATGGGAACAGGCAGTAGCCATTTACCTGCTGATGGGTTCAGAGCTTTACTGCCATTAAGTGGCATTAAACCTCATTTCACATAATTTGCATTGATTTGCTTATGTGTCAA
The DNA here is from genome assembly GCA_013398175.1 of Climacteris rufus. NCBI lineage: Eukaryota > Metazoa > Chordata > Aves > Passeriformes > Climacteridae > Climacteris > Climacteris rufus. The sequence goes on along the minus strand of VZRZ01007432.1, from coordinate 79,630 downwards.
AATTAACACGGTATTGTGTCTGAAGAGTGAATCAGCTTAATGAACCAGCAGCTCAACTCAGATTCACTTGTGCTGCAGGGTACTTAAAATTCAGCAGCCACAGCCTGCCACCTTCTCTGTTTCACTGCCAGCTGAGAATGGAAATGAAAGGACAGTGTTGTCCTGGGAAGGAATGAAGACAAAAAGTGTCACATGGAGCCACTGCAAATGGAAATTCCTTTTGTTTGTTTTTTTTATTCTGAGAAGTTTCAGTCTAGATGGTAAATTAATATAGCCCTGATACAAGCTTGGAAAACTGTTCTAGCTGCAGCTTTATGTATTAGCAGTGTTATTATTTGCTTGATCAGGTACAGGATGAGAGAATACTGAAGTGTGATTCCTAGGGAAAGGTAAAGTGCTCAAGTGATTTAATTTTCATAGCCAGTAGCTCTCACCAGTTTCAGCAACTCCATGTTAAGCACACAAATGCAAAAGCAAAGTTTGAGAGCAGGCTGCTGGCTCCATTCTCTGGGCCCTCAGCAGGGAAGTGGGACTGTATTCCTGTCCCCCTGAAGCCAAACTCTGCACAGGGCTCTGAGCACATCCCTGAAATCCCTCACCCCGTCCTTTGTGGGCAGGTGGCTCCAGAGGTTCATGGGGCAGCAGCTGTTTTTCTTTCTGGAAAAGGGTTGATAAAAAGGGAGGCTTTGGCAGGAATCACTGGGCTGTGAGCATCCTTCCTCCCAGAAACCACCAGATGCATCCTGCCAGGTCAGACATGAAATGTGGGTGGCAGAACCCATTGTGGGTGTCTCCCTGGGAATGTAGGAAGTGTGGGAGGGCTTCTTCCCTTGGGAGTGCATGGATGGCAACGCAGCACTTCATCCTTTCCTGTTATGTATCAGTGGAGGGCTGGTTTGGATCAGAATGCCCAAGGAGGTGGTGTGCAAAATGAGGGCTTTATCTAAAACAAATGGTTGCAAATACCTAGAGAAACAAGTGAAGGGAGCAACACCATTTTTGTGTCTGTGCCCAACTCGATACCAGCCAGTGCTGGGTGCTGCCTTGGGCCAAACATGTGGGCACTGCCATTCCAGCAGCACTTCCTTGGGGCTCTTGCATCCACCATGATGTGGGGCTTGATCCCAGCTGAAGCTGCTCCAACAGAGGCACAGAACCGAGCTCTGGGCCTTCCCTGAGTGCTGCCACTGTCCCAGGGGGAAGGCAACTGCAGACAGCCCCTTTCTGCTCAAACTGAGCCTGGTGCTGTCTGGTTCTGGTAGGATCTCACACACACATTCATGTAAAGTTCCAGTGTAATATGGAAGTTGTTTTGCACCACATATTCATGTGACTCTTATGGGTGTTCTTATTCATATGCATATTCAGTTATGCAAATATTAGTGCTTCTGATTCATCATCTGGAGACCACAAAGTTATCCTCTGTAGTTGCTCTTGTTTTGTCCCCAGAAAGGAAATGTCAGCATGGATCAGAAAGGAAATGTCAGCATGGATCAGAACAAAGCACAACTCTTGGATTGTTTCAAAACTGGATAGGGTTCATCAATGGAAAATATAAAATGATAGAATTATCAAATATTTTGGGTTGGAAGAGACCTTAAAGATATCCAGTTCCAACCCCAAAGGACAAACCCTTTTGTTAGCCAGTGACACAGCAACTGATCTGCTAGACTTTTTTTCTCTCTTTTTATTTTGTTTCTAAAAGTCTTTTTGTGTGTTATGATAAAAAGGAAAACCACCACATTTCGTTCATATTGTTACCAGAACTAGTACAGTTTGTAGCCAAAATTTGTTTCTTCTCCAAAATCCTACATAGATGCTGAATTGTTTCAGCTTCATTATAGAAGAATCTAGAATTGCTGTCTAGTTTTCACTGCTTAGTTGCTTTAAGTACATCATCCCAAATGATCTGGTTTTGGCCATGGGATAGAGCTGTATCTTGTCTCTTCACTGGATTCCTTCTGCTGCAGTAAAACAGGGCACCTACTGCATGTACAGAAAATAATATATTTACACCAATGCTGCTGTTTAGTTGACAGTGTAATAGGACTAAAGTTAATACAAAGTCCTGTACTCCTGAACCGATGTTGATCTGGGCATAGATTACAGATTTTCATTCTTTTATGTGGAAGGCTTTGATAAAAAAAACTTCATAGGATTTAGGGTGTTGAGCTGTATTCACAGCAGCCAAAGGTATTTTGTTCTAATAATCATAAATAATTAACATTCCCTATGTGATTATAACTCCAACCTCAGTATTGTACAAATATAAATAACATAGATACCACGATAAGGCTATGAGGCAGGCTTTTAAAAGATTGCAAATTATTAATTACATAAATTTAATCAAGTACTCTGCAAAATAATTATAATTTTCCCTCCAACTCTGTGCAGAAACTGAGTCACAGACAAACTGAATCTCAGATGTATTGGGGTGTGGCTCACAGTGAGTACATTATGTTTTAAGTGCCTGGGTGAAACAAACAGTTCTCAGGCTCGGTGTTCCAGAGTCACAGATGCTCTTTATCCATAAAAACTCATGCCAAGTGTCCAAGGCTGGCATCCAGAAGGAGATTGAGCACCAGTGAATGTTCTTACAGGATGGAAACCCCGCTGGCTGTGGCTGTTCCATGTCTGTGACGAGGTGACAATAATTTCACAGGATGGAAGAGATGTCACTTCCATGGCTCCTCTGAGCCACATGGCCCTGTGTCCTACAGATGCCCTCTGCACTGCACAGGCCCCTGGTTCAGCTGCTGAGTCTGTGCTTTGTGTTTGTCTGGTAAAAGCTCTTTTGGCAGAGCCTCTGGATACTGGAAGTGGTTCTTGTGGGCTTGCTGAATACATTAGCACACAATGAACACATCCCAGCAGCAAGACTTGGAGATCTAATGGTGTTTTTCTCCCTTTTAGTGGTTTTCAATTTGCATCAATTACAGCTACCTCAGCCCCCAGTCTGAGCACTCAGGGAACATTTGGTCCATAAAATCACAGAGGAGCATCTTCCCCAGAACTGCTTATCTAAATCTGTCTGTAAGACAGAACTGAGCAGGCAGGTTCGGTGTCCTTTTAACCCATAAGGAAGTGGGAGAGGCTCTGCAGTCCCAGTGCAAGCAGCAGAGGCTGAGGACATTCAGAATGCCAGGGTGCTTATCCTGGCCTCCCTCCATGCCACGTCACACCAGCCAACATCTGTATCTGCCTGCAGCCCCACTGTACCCTGGCCCTGGGCTGTTGCTGCTGCCTGGCAGAGCTGCAGGGCTCCTTGTGAAATTAAATGGAAGTCCTTGGAGGGCAGCTGCAATTTTGGAAAAGGACCAAAGAGAGGGATTGAGTAGGGGGTCCTTTTTGATTCCAGCAAAGCTAAAATTATCAGTGATAATTAGGATTTTCTTTGAAAGAAATAAATACAGTACTCTGTGCCAGAACTACTAATAAAACATATTAGAGCCTAATTATTTTGCAGGCTTCATGTTGAGTGACTCTATTATTATAAAGTTAAGTCTCTCATTATGCAAAAGCCATCAAGAAAGGTTGTTTTCAAAGAAGAATAATAGCTAAAGAACAGTTATTATATTCCATGTTAATTCCTTTAAACATAAGATATGCTCACTCTTCCCCAGATATGCCAGGAGTAATAGTTTTTTCAAGTAATAGATCCTTCCCTGAGTTGTTGGATTTCCAATCTTCCAAGTCTACCATCTTAGGAAAAAACCCTCTGGTGCAATAATCTCTGGTGGATCTCTAAAAGTGGAGCCAGGTTTACCATGAAGATGCATCATTGTATTCTCAAACCCTCCTTTGAGTGATTTGGGATTTTATGCTCATTAAATGCTCTTATCTGCTCCACTTTGATGGGCTTGAGCCCCTTTTGGACTAACTGATCATCTGCATCAATCTCTGGAAGCACAAGAAATGGTCAAAATTCAGAGAACTTAGAGCCTACTTAAAAATGCATATCCCAGTTCAGCCTCAGAGTTTTTATGCATCTAAGTTTGTCCTGATTTATGCTGGCATCAGACAATCACCCTTTGTTTGCTGCTGTACATAGAGATATAACAGCAAACACAGATGTTGGAACCTGAATCTTCTAACTGGTTGTGGCTGTGTGCTGGTTCTTAATTGGGTAATAAACATAGTTTGAATCTGTTTGATAACAATTCAGAGCTGCTCCAGGAAAGTCACCAAAAATACAGCTGGAGTAGATATATGTGTCAAATAAAACCAGGATGGGCACAAGAGAAATTATCTGCTCCTGACACTGATTCTCAGCAAAAGATAAGATCAGTATTTCTCCTCAAAGGCTGGTGAAAACAATTCTAGTTTGTACAAAGGCATTGCCAAGAGCCTTACAGAAAACAAACTGAGGCTCAAGAGAAATATGCCCTGTTCTTTTTTGCCTCTGGTCCTAATTGTATTCTAGCTGCTGGCTGAGATACTGTTAAAATAATGGAAAAGAAAAAAAAGCAACCATTAAAGCTTTTGAGCCATGTGCCATGAGATAAAGGTAATGGTGAGACTCACAGGAGTATTAAAATGACAACAATAAAGTCATACCTGTGCTGAGTGTCGTTTAGAAAAAAAGGAATCAGACAGGAGGGTGATAAAACACAAACCTCCAGCACTCCCATCTTGACACTGTGCCTTCCTGTAGTGGATCAGACAGTTCAACCAGTTTAAAAGAGTTTTATTGGCAAGGCAGAGTGATTCCCTTTCATAAACACAGAGGTGAGATCCATACTTTGGGGAAAAGTGATGAAAAACTACAGGTTTGCTGTAAAGCTGAAATTTCTGTCTGCTTTTCATCTGATCTGATCTTTGCTCATTATTCTTGTCCACAGCCTCTGGCCTCTCCTCTTCTCCATCCACCCCAACACAAGTGACCAAGCAGCCCACGTTCCCTCTGGAATCCTGTAAGCATGAGCCTGAGAGGCTGGAAACACGGATCCACTGCTCCTCCCCTCCAGACACTGGGCAGAGATTTTCTCTGCCTCCATCTCAAAGTGCAGCCAAGCCTCCCATCATGACACCAGCTCCCTGTGCTACCTCAAAACCAGTAAGTAAAGCTTGTGTCCAGTTTGGCACTGGGGAATGTACAGGGTTGTGTGTTAACTGTGTTTTGTGTTACAACTGTGCTACCTCAAAACCAGTAAGTAAAGCTTGTGTCCAGTTTGGCACTGGGGAATGTACAGGGTTGTGTGTTAACTGTGTTTTGTGTTACAACTGATGGGCTGCAGTGGGTGTGTCCGTACTGTGGGACAGAACAAGAGCAGCCTCAAGGCCTTTTACTTCAGTTTTCCCAGAATTTGGCTGAGGGGGCACTAGGAATCCTAAAGTGGTGGCTCCCTCCTGATTTACCCAAATAGTAACTAATTTTTGCACCACTTCCAAAGTGAGTTTTGTAATGGCTACAGATCCCAGCATACACTGCTGAGATACCACCTTAGAGACAGATACCATTTTATTTAGGATTGTCTTTTATCTCCCTTAAGAATAGCTGAAGAGAGAGCTGGCAGCCAAAGAGAGCTATTAAAAAGAAATTCACAGTATGAGCTGCAGGGGCTCTGAGTTCCTGCAGCCTCTGGAGATGCCTGGGACTGCTGGTGACTGATGGCACTGGTTGCTATCACACCTCCTGCCCCAGCTCAGAGAGTAGAAAGAGAAGGGCAGCACTAGCAGGGCATTTATCCACCCCCCACATAGTGAAGGTGTCTTCAGAAGAGTGGTTTCTACAGTCCCTGGTAATGCAGGAACTCAGCAGTCCCTGGGAACACGTGAATTCCAGCCTCTGATTCTCCACTATTGCAATCCACTGTGCCTTCTTCCCTGTCCCTTGGCCAGCCTGAGCCTCAGAGGCATCACTCCTTTTCTTTCTCCTCTGCCTTTTTGCCCCTTTTTCCTTTGGTGTTAATTCCTTTGCATTGACTGTGTCTTTCCATTCCTCTGCCTCACGGAAGCAGCACACTGTGACCTGCCACCAGAGTAAATTACCCTTCATCTGTCTTGCCCAGCTTTTCTTCTTGTTTTTTTCCTCTGAAACATAAAATCTTCAACATTTTCTGTAGCTAGAAATCTAGAACTCTAAAGGGCATAAAGGTTCACGAGGTCAGTTGCTCTCTTGAACGACTACAAGTTCTGTTTCATTCCAGTTCTCAGTAATTCATTTAAAAGCAGGAAGTTTCCTCCCACTCACCCATGGGAAAGCTGGAACAGCAATCCCAAAGGTTTTTGCTTTGCTGTGAGGTGCCTCCAGTAGCAGCAGCTGTTGGGATGCTGAAAGCAGTTAGGTCCTGGATCAGAGTTCCTGTGCTACTTTCAAAGTTGTTCACACACATCCTGTAAAACTCCTGCCCTGCCTCTCTGTAAAGGTTAGGAAGTCTCTGATTTTCAACCTAATTTTTTTCATGGGCAGGTTATAACTATTTGCTTTTATAATTAATGGCCATTTTCATTCATTGTTTGCTACATCCTGTTGTACCAGTAGCCAGCCTTTGTTTTTCTAGATCAAGCAAGCCAAACTCTCCCTACAAAGTACAGACTTTCAGTTCTTCTGCTATGCAAAAGTAAATGATGAAAGTATTAAATAAAATAAATCCTACATTTATAGGGACTCCAGCAGTAACCTTTCTCCAGTCAACTCACTGCTTTTCCATGTCAGTATATTCTTGGGATACATTTTTAAATTATTAAAGCCAAAGGTTTGTAGGATACAAAAATATTTTGGGTAGGTTTTAGTCAATCAGTCATATTATTTGCATATGAATGTGCTTATCTGTGTTATGCAGCTACAGAAAAGTCTTTTGTACCTGTTAGAATAGAAGTGAGGAAACAGCATAATCTTAGCACATTCCACTGACTGAAAGACTTGAAAAGTTTGTTTTGTTTTTGATTATTTGCTGATTCAGACAACATGAAGTTGAGTAGAAGATGCCAGAATAAAGAAACAGAATTCTCAGCAGGTTTTTCTGAACAGTTGTGGTTGTATATATGTAGAAGAGAGAGTCTGGGGAGGGTAACTCAGAATGTTGGGCTCAATTCTTTCCTGTGCAGAAGATGCAGAAATACATTGGACATTTAGCACCTGGTTGTGTGGTACCCTCTGTACTCATTTATATCTCAGAGCAGTGAGTGTGCAGGGCTGCCAGTGAATCAGTAGGTTTTTGGTTTACTTGGCAATCAATGTCAGCAGCCACAGATCAGTAAGGAACAAAGCTCTGGATGTTTAATTTTCAACAGACACTGGAGAGAGAGAGAAGACTTGGCATTCTCTTCTAGTAGGAGAAGCTGTTAGAGAGAAAGGCTGAGTTCCTGCAGAAGGAATCTGAAGCTGATGGGTGCTCTCTCAGGACTGTTGTGTCTTTCAAGCCCTGCAAATTATTGACCCAGCATTCCTTTGAAATACAACAGCAGTAGACCAACATTGTTGACTTAGGTACTATATTTCAAACATTTCATTTATTCTGAGCTATGTGATAATAAATACATCATTTCACAATCATATGCCATATATAAATCTGTAAGAGGCAAACTCAATTTCTTCTTTACTTACATCACCATTTGCTGGCATAACAATTTCAGTTATCTTAAAAACACACTATAAATTATATGATAAATGGCCTCAGGGTGGCCATGCTGTTAGATGATCAGTTTAATGATATGAAAGCTTCTACATTGACATCTGAAATGAGAAGTTGACTTTTATCTACAGGACTGTGTCAGCTTAAATCTCATTTACTTATTACATTGTTTAACTGGTAATGATAATGTGGAAGACCCCAGAACTATTATAAATGATTCATGGCTGCTATACATGTATGTTGCAGTAGAAATGAGGAACCTTTGGACCCAGACTTGGAAATATTATTTTTAAAAATCCCCAGAAGAACAGATAACTATAGGAAGATGCAGTATCAGGACTTGGAACTTATCTTAGCCCATTTTTTACAATTAATGGCATTTCACACTGGTTCTGCACTTGTTTTTTTACAGCTCTGAGACTCAGGTGCAGAATGCTTAAATCTGTTCAGTAAGAAAGAAAACATGGAGGGAAGAATAAAAATAATTATTTTCCAGCAGATGTAACCAAAATCTTTCATGTCATAGCAGCACTTACAACAGTGAATATTTTAATGTGATTTTTAAGCCTTGAGTTCTGGTGAGGGGAATAAATAATGGGAGACGGTTCCTGCCAGAGGGAAATCCTCCTTTGGCCAGAATCATCTCAACTCAGCATACAAAGCTAAGCCATTAACCTCATGCTAAATGGGTGTCTGTGGTAATCACCAAGGTCTGGGTTTATCCCACCTAACTTTAGAAAGCTATCTGAGCTGCTTAAGCAGGGAGCACAGGAGCTGCACTTGTCTCTGCATCCCCCCGAGAGGCCTGGGCAGGGCTCAGTGGGACCTGCAGGGGCTGAGCAGCCTCTGGCTCCGGCAGCGACTCCGGGTGCTGCATTTCTGCCTGGGGCCCTTGTTGGGTGCCCAGAGCTGGATGTGCTGGGGCTGCCACACAGCGCTGCAGCAGCTCTGACAGCCTCTCCCCTGCATGTGCAGGCGCTCCTCAGTGGCTGACTTAGAGGGTGACAAGGAGAAATGCAGCTGATAAGAGATCAAAGCCAGACCTAAAGATTACCGTGCGCTGCATTAAACGGCAAAGGAGCCATTGGATTTTTCACAGTGCAGTTCAGGACTCTGTACTTTGGCCTTGTGCTGTTTGGGTGGTGTAACCTCCAGGCAGTAAGTGGTAAATGGTAACTCTTCTCCAGTGTGACATTCTGAGCCAGGAAAGGAATGTAGAGAGGCTGCAAATTCACTTTGTCCTGGTTCCGCTCCGTCCGTAGTTTGCAGTGGGATGTGGGATGCTGAGCATAATGTGGCTGTATCCTTCTCCTTTCCTCCTTTCTTCTTCCACTGATGCACAAGATACTGTGAAAATAGCACTGTTCCCTGCCTCCTTCAAACACAGGCATTTCTGTGGCACCTCATTTCCTGGTAGCCCTTTTAATTTTCCCCTTTCCTGACATGAGAGGAGTCCAGGCCAGAAGGTGCTGACTCCACATTGGAGAGCTGCCTTTGAGGTCTCTTTTGGTGCAAAACAAGGCTGGGCCTTCCACTGCTCAAAGAAGTGACAAAGGCAGAACATGCCTAAAAATGGTCCTTTCCATATATTGTGTAGTGAGCCACTGTCCTCTGAATAACTCCTAAGCCAAGTCATTTCCCAGAATGTTCTTAAAAAGAGGAATTCTCAGCCAGAAGGTAGTCAGGGACTTACTCTTAGCTTGTGTGAGAAGTCCTTTTAAAGCTGCAGACAGAGCACACAGGAGGGACCAGATCTGGTCTGTATTCATTCTGCACAGTCCTTGCTGCTCCAGCACATGGGAGAGGAGAGAAGAAATGTACAGCTGGGACTCTCTTCCAGTCCCAGATAAAAGAGAGAAACCAGATTGTTCCTGCAGCTACTCACTTGTTAAACAGTAGCACTTCCCTGCAAAGCTATTCATGCTGCTTCTTAGCCAAAATGTAGTAAACTCCAAAACAGGGCTGCTAACTTGTTCAGCGTGAAAGGCTCTTACATCACACCCTGTGCTGGCAAGGAGCCTGGCAAGCAGGATATGTGCAGCAGATCCTTTGGTTTGGCTCTCTCCAAACAGCCAAACCACCTATCAGAGCTCCATAATCTGCTGGATGAGTAAAGAGATTGAAATCTGATGAAGAGAACAGAAAAATGTTCTTTGATTCCAAGGTTGTCTTAAAAAAAAACAAAACACAGGCTGGGGAAAAAGAAATCAAGCCTTCAAAGATATCAGAACTCCTTATTCCAGCATTGTGTGGTTTAAGGCACATGAGAGTGCCAAGACATTGCTGTGATTTACACCACAGTAAAGTGATCACTGAAATGAGAGCCCCAAAGGCTGGCACCAGTGCCAAAGCCCTGGCAGTGCTGCTGTGTCCAGGCTCCTTTCAAAAGGGCCTTAACAGCAGCTCCTGGGGGTGACTGTGTTCCCTCATAGACCCCAGGGGTTATCCCAAGCTATCCTTGCTCAAGCCTTTCTCCCTGGGGGGATTGTTGCTATCCATGTGGAAGTGTGTTTAATTTTAAAATGGTACATATTTGTCCAATACCAGGCACATAACTAATTAGTTGCAAGCCTAGTAAAGGGATTACTCTGTGATGAGCTCTACAAAAATTACAAAAATACTATTGGGAAAATGTTTGGGGTCCACCTGATTTGATTTCAGTCTCCTTTGATAGAGCCTCATGGCAGCTCCACTGAATTGAATACAAGTTCATAGGAGAATTATTTAGTATGGTTGGAAAGTCCATAGTTAGATTTAGGGGAACCTAAAGAATAAATTAACCAGCTCACTTGAACATGAACTTTGCAAAAATAGAAAGCTTCAGCTATATCACACTGCTTTTTAATTACAGCTCCCATTTTATTAATATTGTTTCCCCGCTTCACTTTCTCCTTGTTTATTGTATCTTGTTTTTTCACATTTGGTATTTTTTTCCCATTTTACTATTTAGAATATGCAACAAGCATCTTGCTGTCCTTTTATACTGGTTAATATGTTGGGGTTTTTTAAAGCTACTTACCTGTTTTAGAAGGAAAAATGTTAATCACAACCTGAAACACTCTTTTCCTCATATATTTGTGTTCTGGTTGCAGAGTTCAGGTTCATGCAATCAATCTTACGATGCAGAGAAATTGTATTGCATAAAGATGATTTTTCTGCCCTAAAGAAATGTGTGTCTGTGTCAACCTGTGGCTTTTTCTGCAGCTACAGAAATAATTTAATCAACTATCTACGGATTCACTCAGTGGAGAATTTATTTTAATGACACAAAGGCCTACAATTCCTGTTCCTCCTAGTCCTAGATGAAAGGAGGAGGGTGAGGTGGAAGGGATTCATAGCCAGAATGCTGAGTCCAATCAATTCCCAGCTGCTTTCACAGCTCTCATAAGGCTATAAGTAGCTAAGACAATTAAAAGTAGAGCATCTCTGGGGCTTTTTTAAGATACACATTGGTACCAAAATCATGACCCCAGCATCCTGAAGACAGAGTTAGTGGCTTAAACCTAAATTACTTTTATCACCCTAAATCCTGCACTTTGCATGGTATAAAAAGGCTAAACCTAAGGATGTGGCCTCGTGGGTCTATATAAATAGATATCTTTTGGTTAAGTAATGTGATGTAAGAGGGTGCTGGAGGGACAGCCTCGTTTCACCCACTGAACTGACTTCTCATGGCACGGTTTATTTCTGAATTTTAGACTTGTTAATTTAGTAAGCATCCTGTTATTTTGCTTAGATCAGAACTCCTGGTAAGAGTAGCCTCCATCAGTGATCAGAAGCCAGATGCCTACTCTGTGATTTAATGTAAAGCTGCAGTTTCATACAGGGTCACTGACACTTTCTTACCAGCTGTATCTGGGCAAATTTGGAACACAGAAATGATTTACCACCAGGGCTGGCTGTTCACAAAGCAGTGGGGATTATAGACCACAGTGTTTCCATGAGAATGGAGGAGAGATGCACAGCTTTGAACCTCCTTGGTTGCACCTTTCCTGCTTCTGGATTGGACTAGAGGGAAAGTAACCTAAGAATAAGCAAAAAATGCTTATAGAAGGGAATTCCTAGAATTCCTTGCCATCTTCATTTCTCTTAACCCAATTTTGTCTATATTTTATTTTTAGATACACTGTCTTTAGTGGCCAACAGAGCTTTAAAGAATGTAAAAAGCTGATTGATACAAAAAGGACATTTTCTGTGTCATATTCCTTTCTCACTTCCTCACAACATTCTCTAATCCTTTCCTCTGACTGGATGAAATAAATTGGTAAAGTTGGGAGAAATAAAAGGGACATCACAAACAGGGCTCACTCCTGTTTGGCTTCTTTCTCTCAGCTTTCACATTTTATAGTGTCACTACCTGCTTGTGCATGAGCAGAGCAATAAAGCTCTTTAAAATGCAGCTGTGTTGTTTTTTTTCCTTTTAAGATTACAATCAAGCAAGTTTGGCCATTTGAAAGTCAGTTGCATGGGCTGCTGACTCAGAGGAGGACTAGATACCATCTTGGCAGCAGCTTGGAAAAATGTTTCCATTGTGCTGGTGAAATGAATGCAAAATATTTATTCTTTGAGCTTGTTCACAACAGCAGCTCAGTTCTCAGCTGGAACTGAGGGTGGGGCCATGTGGAAGACATTTGTAGGAAGACAAGAATGATTTGTGCAGGGCCCAAGGTGCACATAATCTTATTTTATGATTAACAAAGGACAAGGCTCCTGCCATATGGGGTTTATAAGCTGAGGTGTAAACCAGTGAAGTAATCAACAGAGAATAAAAAGGGAAAAGTAATGGAGGGAGAAAGTCAGCAAGAGAAAGGGAGGAGGCAGAATTCAATAGGGGAAGGATTAATTTAGTCTTTTTGCATGTTTAGGGTTACAGTCAACTATCAGTGCTATGGTTAATACCTTAGAATTTTGAAATCTTGATCTATTACACTTTTTCACTTACAACTGCACAAGCCAGGGCATCTGAGGTATGTAGAGAATCTTCTTCCTTGTACCTCTGAACAGAAAGTTACTAATTACTATTTTGTGGTATACGAGCACATATGATCCAAGCAGAAAAATAAACATGCTTCTTGCCCTGAGGACCTTATTGTCCACGAGCCTGATCTAGCAAAACAGGCCAGGCAAATTCTGAAACCATAAGAAAGGATTGGCTGGAGCAGGGTTGTTCCTAAACACAACTCCCAGTGCAAGCTTGCAAAGAGATTTTAAGTGTAGCCATAACAGAGTCAGCAATGACAGAAGGCACTGAGGAAAGGTAACCTGAAGGTTACAGCCCCGGGTTTGGTTGGGGTTGCTATGTATTTATGTTGCTGAATCTCAGGTGCTGTTTTGTTTTGGCTGATGTCAATGTGGTGATGGCCTTGATCCAGGAAAACACTTAAATGTTCAGTTGAATTTAAGCACACACCTGTTGGAGTCAACAGTTCTAAAGCACTTAAAGCTGTGTGTGTGTGTGTGTCAAGTCACTTTGCTGGATCAGGGTCTTTGTGCAATTTTTATGGTCTATTAAAACACTTAAAAATGACAAGAGCAAGCACTGAACATGAGAAAGGGAGATGATGGACAAGGATGAAAAAAAGGAGGAGAGGAGTGGAGGGGAGAGGAGAGGAGAGGAGAGGAGCTGTACAGTAGCCATCTGCCTGCTCTTGTGTCTTTGGCATTTCTTTGGTGCCAGGATTGTATTTACTGGGAAACATTCACAGTGTGTCCTACCTCAGGATCGAGCTCCTTGTGTAAAAGGCAGCAGCTCCTGATGAAGATGTGGCTCATGAGAGAAGACCCCCTTTCCTCCCCCTTTTCCTTGAGTCTGCTGGAGATGACCACACAAAAATACATCCCACCAGACACCTTGCACACAAGAACAGACACTGCCCAAGCTGATTTCTTAGGAAGCACTGTGAGGAATACAGAATCACAGAACCATTCAGGTTGGAAAACACCTCTAAGATCATTGAGTCCAACCTTTGACTGATCACTCAGTGCCACGTCCATTTGTTTCTTGAACACCTCCAGGAATGGTGACTCCAGCACCCCCTTGGGCAGTCCATTCCAATGTTTAACAACCCTTTCCATGAACAAATTCCTCCTGATGTCTGAACTGAACCTCCCCTCACGTAGCTTGAGGCTGTGTCCCCTTGTCCTGTCCCTTGTTGCCTGGGAGCAGAGCCTGACCCCCACCTGGCTGCAGCCTCCTGTCAGGGAGCTGTGGAGAGTGATGAGGTCTCCCCTGAGCCTCCTGTTCTCCAGGCTGAACATCCCCAGCTCCCTCAGCTGCTCCTCCCAGGACTCACTCTCTAAACTCCTCCCCAGCCCTGCTGCTTTTCTCTATACTCACTCCAACCCCTCAATGTCCTTCTTGTCATGAGGGGCCCAGAACTGGACACAGCACTCCAGATGTGACCTCCCCAGTGCCCAGAGGAACAATCATCTCCCTGGCCCTGCTGGTCACGCTATTCTTGATACAAAATAGATGTCACACAAAGTGCACAACTTTTTTTCCTGGAGTATGGCATCAGAGCATGGCTATGGTACAATATAAACGGGTCACTGAGTAGTTTCTTCCATCACTGAAGATTTTATAGGTACAGAGGTTACACTCTGAAGATATGGCTGTGTTCTTCAACCTTTTTCTCATGGCCTCAAGCATTTGGCTGTTGCTGTTTCAGAGAAAAAAAATCTTGGAAGTCAATGAGTGTTTCAGTTGCAGAGTCATTAAGGAAAGCAAGAGTTTAAAGAGGAGGAAAATAATGCAAATAGCTGGGCATGGTTTGAAGATCAGAGAGAGCTGGCTGCAACCATCTGCCCTGTGAGAGATCACTTGTGCAACCCTGAGTCATTTGGTCTCTCGGTACCTCAGTTTGCCATTTATAAAAAAAATGGGGCTACGCTAAGTCAGAAATGTTATAGTGATAAATACATTAAAAAATTTCTACATAACAGATTTTTTTGAACAAGAGCTGCAAGTGGCTTAAGATAAGCTAACCACAGATAGAATCTGTTGTGTTTAAAGTTTGTAGCAACAGGCTTTTACACTGCAGACTGTAACCGTGGCCAGGAAGCCCTCGTGTTTTCAGAGCACATCAAGATTTACACAAAAGATCACTGTGAAGTCAGCTGCTCTTCTGAGCCCCAGGGAGGCATGTCAAGAAATAATTTCAGCTCTTTGCAGACATTTAACTACAGACTCAATCTACATCTAAGGTTACATGCTGTGAACCCAGTGTTTGCCATATCCATGCTGTAAGCATCCACTGCCCATGAATAAACTTTTGTATCCACATCTCCACAAGCTCTGCAGGAACACGAGCGTGGTGCCCAGCCTGCTGGAGGTGCATCCCTGGCCCTTAGTGTGCAACTCATTTCAATCTTTTTCAATTCTCCTTCCTGCAATACAGGGAAAAGCCTTACCACCATTTGCATGTCCCTTTATGATACTGCTTGTAGTCATGAAACACTGAGCTCAGGTGCTTCATACACTTCTTACTTAGCACAAACCTTGTTTCAGTCCTTCCAGACGGTGTGAAACCACAGAACCAGCACAGAGCACAATCTGGTTCCACTGGCAGTGCACCTGGAATGATGGAAGGATGTAGTTAAGAGGCTGTGGAAAGGGAAGGTATGCATGACAGGAGGGAGATATCCATTGCATGTTGCTGTCATTGCAGATTTCTGTTGTGCATAACAATAAAAAAGCAGCAGCATGAAAAAAACGAGGCCTGGAGTGATGAGCAGTAGATCTGGATTGAATTCAGGAAGAGGGTTAGGTTCTTCAAGCTATGCACATTCAGTGCCATCTGAAAAACAGCTTTTAGTCAAAAATTAATTTACTTGCAGATTAGAGGTCAACCATAGTTTCTATGTTGAAGGAAGTTTATTAATATATTGGTTTGCTTATGCATAACAGCAGCTACTGTGAGATAACAGACTTCACAAGCTTCAGTGGGGCCCTCATGCCTCGAGTTTGTCAGCTGTGGGGTGGGCTTGAAATCTAATGCAAACACACAACCCTTCAGCGCTACAAGGAAGTTCCTCCTCGGGGTTCAAAGTCCTGCACTGAAAAATGCATCATTATCTTTGCCTGCCTCTTTGAGAGAGCTTCCAGAGGCTCCTTCTGGGGCCCTCCTGGCATCCTCAGTTGGGATGAGCCCTGCAGAAAGTGGCCACCTGCATTTTCTGTTTAGCTGCAGTGACTTGCACCTTGGGGCACAGCAGCTCATGCCACAGAGGGAGTTACTTGTTCAGCCCAGGTCTGTGCAAATTTCTTGAAGTTTTATGGAGGCTCTGGGTGAGTCAGCTGGAGCTAAAGGTTGTCTCTGTTTCTCAGGAAGCCACCTTTGTAACTCTGCCCTACATCTGATGATGTCCAGGTTCAATAGATCTGATTCCAGCCTTTCAAAACTGCCAGTGGGCATGAAAATGGCAGGCTGGGAGAGCTGGGGCTGCTCAGAATGGAGAGGAGAGAGCTTCAGGGAGACCTTACTGCACCTTCCAGTGCCTGAAGGGGCTCCAAGAGAGCTGGACAGGGAATTTTCACCAGGGCATGGAGCGACTGGGCATGGGGGAAATGGTCTTAAGCTGGAGGAGGGAAGGTTTAGAATAGATTGTAAGAAGAATTTTTTTTGCTGTAAGGGTGGTATGGCACTGGGCTTGAGGTTGTGGATTCCCCATCCCTGGAAGTGTTCAAGGCCAGGCTGGATGGGGCTCTGAGTCAACCTGGTCTGGTGGGAGGTGTCCCTGCCCATGGCAGGGGGGGTGGTGTGAGGTGATCTTTAAAGTGCCTTCCAACCCAAACCACTCTGTGATTCCAAAATTACATTTGGACAAGAGACTACGAGTAGGTTACTAGAATTCTGCATGCTTTATTCAAGCCTCAAGTGTGGCATCAATTAACTTCAGGCTTTTTTAGGGGAAAAGAGTTTCATTTTAAGTTTAAAAAATATCAGTGAGAGCTGGTGTAATAAGTTTTTGCACCGTGAAGTCACTACTCATGCCTGAGCTTTGAAATGTAACACTAAGACGAAGAAAGCAAAATGGTAGCTAGTAAATGCATTTATTTCAATCAGATTTGGCTCTGAGTATTTTCTTTTTCATTTGTTATTCTCAGTGGCCTCGGTTCTGCAGATTACTCATCAGTACTCTGGCCTCAATCCAGCTAAAGTACTTAAGTAAGTGCATAACTTTAACTAACATGAATAATCCTGTATTCAATGCCAGCAAGTGAAGACACATATAAATGTGGGCTCACACTTTGCTCTTTTCCATTCACTTTAAATTGGTGGATGCTTACCTGATTTTTACCATTAGTAGTATCTTAATCTGTTATTTGGTTCTGTTTTTTTTTTTTTTATGTACATTCCTCACAAGAAAATATCTACTATAATCATGTATATTACCTGATTGCTGCAGCCCTCTCCAGCAATAATTCCCCCTTGCTCTTAACTGAGCCCCTCAGTGTGATGAGAGGTTGGTCCTGTTTCAAAGAGCCTAAGGAGCACTCAAGCATATGTGTAAAAACAGCTGAAGTATGTCTTTTAAAGCATATACAATAACAAATATTTAAAACAAGAACACTTACAATCTCTGGAATAGATTAAAACTAAGTGGCATCCCTGTGTTTGCAGTCAGGTAACACATTTGTAAAACCTGTATTCATAACAAACCCAGGTTAGTTCCTCACAAGCACTTGACTTCTTTGAAAGTTGTGTTCAAAAGGGCAGAATATAAATTGTTGGGCTGTTTGATTAATAATGTGTCATACTGATAATTTTGATTTGGACTCCACCTATATACATATATACACCTATATACATGAGTAATCTGAGGAAGGAATGTTGGCCACAAGGGCTTGTCTAGAGAATGCCTCTGATATTCTTGACTCAAAACTCCACCTTATCTGAGCAGCAGTGATACAGGATCAGACACACAGCTACAGATTAGAGGTTATGTAAACAAATCCTGCCTCTTCTCCACTCCTGCCTTGACTTCCAAGAATTTAGCTCAGGATCTAAACTATTCCTTCATATTTTACTTTCTTTCAAGTTTATTTTTCAGAAGTGTTTAACTTTCCTCTCACTGGTAGCAATTTTTCCCCTCTAAGTGAGGTGCTGGAAGACACTGCTTGTGTGTAAAACAGGTTCTTTGTTTCTGGTGTTAGATCAAAGGAAGTTTTGTAAATCTCCTCTGTTTCTCAATTAAGTGAGAAACAAAACTCTCTGGGATTAAACTTCATGTTCATTTCCATACAGAAATATTTAGGAAGGGCTCACCATTAAAAATGTGAAATCTCTCTGCACATTCAGTTCACGTATCTTCAGGGTAAGCAGCTTTCAACACTCAGTATTGCAGTGAGGATTTAGTAGAAATGAAAATTGCCCATTTTATCATCTTTTCTATTGCTGAATGCACTCCATTTTTCCTTTTTTTAATTTTATTTATTTAGGATTTGGCTCTATTTTGTTATTGTTACATTTCTGTTATCCATTTGACCTACTAAGGATCCCCAGCCGTGACTGCTTATCACTAATAATTACCTCTGTAAAGTAATTAATATATATTAATATTATAGCTACTGTTACATGGGGGATACCTGCAGTAGGAGGCTGGTTACTAGTTCTAAAATGTAAAAGCAATGTATAGTTGTTCTGTATTCCATGCCAAAAGACTCCTGCTCAGGACCACTGGGCGAGTCACGTTCTGAGGGTGTTGGGGTGAAGTAGAAAAATTCCTTCAGGGCAGAGTTCTTCTCCAATGGCAAATTCTGTTGGAGCTGTTTTGAAATGCAACCAGTAGAGCTTCTTCAGTCTGTGTACATGATAGCAATACATGTAGAACCTCACTTCCAGAGCTGCTGTGGGACAGGTGTGACCCTAAATCCTGCAGGGCTCTCAGGTGGGGGCAGAGCAGGAGCTGAATGCAGTGAGGATCCAGTGAGGATCCTGGCAGTGCCAGGCTTTGTCCTGGGCTTGCTTACTAAATAAATAAATAATGTGTGTGCTAAACAAACTGTAACCCCTCAGCTGTCACCACCTTCATTTACACACACCACACACTGACCTGATTATAACATTTAATATTTCAAAAGCCTTGGAAGACTGAAGCAATTTTTGTTGCATTCCTTCCAGATATGGGAAATAAAAACTGTAATGCAGTGTTTTGTGTGAGGCATCCCCTTCCTTACTGGCTTGTTTGGGGCTGGAGGAGCCCCAAAGCCTTGGGATCCAAGATGGGATCCTGACCTCAGCCTCACTGATTCCAGTGTTCTCAGCTATGGCAAACCCACTGGTATCAGTTCCCACACTCTAGCAAAAAACAAGTAGGAGTTCAATTTACAGTTTAACCAGCAGATTAAACCTTTTTTTTTTTTTTCAATAACTTGTCCTTTTCCACTTCACAAACAGGGACAAATTAAACCAAAACCAAGTAGGAAGTGTTTTAAATTAATTTTGCACAAACAGATTGCAACAGAACAAATATATTTATGGCATACATTTGGAAAAATTGTAAGTTGTTCCTTGACAGCTCATCAGGAGAAGAGTTGTTAACTACTTCAGTCGTACAGAACTGTAATTGTAGTACAGAGCAGGAGCAAATGGTGGGAAAATTACCATTCCTAGTTTACTCTTGCATTCAAAATGGCTTTGCCTTGATTTGCATTTAGATGGGAATTCCTTCTGTTGCTCTTCAATCCATTAGGTTTTATAAAGTAAGTAGCTTTTTTTTTTTTTTCCCCTTATGAAGTGCTGGGAAGGACATTCAGTTTCACTGCTGAGCTGTGCAGGTGGCATCCCAGCACATCCATATTAAGCTGTCAAGAAAAAGAAAGGCAGCCTTGAATTTACCTGGAAATGCCTATTTCTAAATAAAGCACAGGTAATGTTTTTTGTTGCAACGCTTGAATGAGTCTGTTCCACACAGACTTAGGATCTGCAGCAGCATTTTTTGTTTTAGGTTGTTCTTTCTATTCCTAACCAGTCACCAAACACTAGTGCATAATCTTTATTATTACTGAAACAATATTTGCTTTACAGTTTTTCTAATTCAGAATTAAGGCTACTTGTTTGAGGGGAGGGGGGAAAAGCAAATTTACATTGGTATTAGATTGTTGGTAAACTAGCTTTTGTATATAACATACATATAAAGAATTCTCACTGAATTATCATACAAAGACTAAATATATTTTTCTAAAGATTGGACAAAAATAGAACCAAAAGAAAACAAGTCTGGAAGGGACATTAAAAATTCATTTCCTCCCACAGCACAATCAATGATATGGAAGTAATAATGAATAAATGGGGGGTTTTAACCTGTTGCTCCAAACCTCCTGTGATGGGGATTTTAGAGTTTTTTTCAGCAAAACATGCAGGTGCTTCACTGCTGTTACAGGCAGAAGGTTATCCCAAATTCCTTGCTAAAGGCTAAGTAGGTAACTTCTCATCCCATAAGCAGTGGACCCAGAAGATAATTAATTACTTTCCTTTTTGCAAAAACACATTATATTTGGAGGCTTGTGGTATTTTCCCTCAGTCTTCTTTTTCTTTTTTTGCCTTTGTAGATAAAGAAGCTGGGAAGTTTTTAAGTTCTTTATAGGTCATGTTTTCTGAATGCCAAGATCACTGTTGTTCCTTTTTTTTGGACTCTCTTGATTCATTCTTGAGTTTAATCCCTAAAACTGAATGCAGTATCCCAGTTGGCATCTAACCAGGGAATGTGTAGAACATATGCTCCATGTCTTACCTATAACACATTTGTAAATATTGTGATTTTTTTTTGATTTCCGAGAAACTGACATTGTAGTCCTTTAGTTTCACTCACAGTTCTTTTCCTTGCATGACTGCTGAAAGTCAATCCTTTTCCATTTTACTTTTGCATTTGATTACTATGCAACACACTCTACTTAGCCATATCAAAGTGAATCTTTGCAGCAATTCTCGGGATTATTTGAAGTTCTAAGGCTGTCCCTAAAAGAGCAGCTTCTTTTACTATTGAGTCACTTTGAGTCATTTCAGAATGTGGTCAGGTTGTTCATGGAGTCATCAGTGGAAACACTGAATGGTGTTAGACAGAACCTCTGTGGAACCATCTCCTAAACCCTTCCAGTTACCCAAAGAAATGTCAGTACCTTCTTTGTGACTATTGTGACTTTAGCAGTCGTTTCAGCCAGACACTGTGGTGTGTCAGGGAGGAGATGTCCAAAGTCCCACCAGCTCAGGCTGCATCTGCTCCCCAGGGACCTCCAGGCTCTCAGGAAAGACACTGAGAGTGCCTTGGCTTGGGTGCCACACCTTGGCTGGGACTGATCCTTCTTTCCTCTCTCTGCTTAAAATGGGTGTAGCTGTTCTCTTCCACACCTTGGAATCAAACACTGAGTGTAAGGTGAGATGGCAGGAGACTATAAAAGTTATCTTCTGCTGATGCTAATCATTGCTCACATCCCTGAACCATCCCTATGATTTAAATACTTACCGTGTTCTTATGAAAAGAATGGGATTCCTTCAATAGGACATAGGACTGTAAGGACTTGTACATTATCAGAACAAGGAAACATAGATTATCAGATGGGCTTTAATGTATTCATTGTAAGTGCATCTATAATTTACAGGGCTGGTTTTATTTCTACAGAGCATTAGTCACTCCTCACTCCCTTTACCCTAGGAAGCTAAAGAAAACAGCCAGACACAAAGTAAGCAGTTACCTATTAAAAGTTATGTTCCAGCCTTCCCAGAAATCCTAAAACCTCTTTACTTTGAATGCACCTTTTATGACTTTTGCTGTTGTATCAACCATGAATTGCTTTACTTTATCTCTACAAATATTGATGCCACTGCTGTATTGTGTTGTAGGTACACTTTTTTTGGGATAAATAATGTCCTTGTAAAAATGTGGCAAAGAAGAAATGTATTCAGGTAGTTTTGGGGTTGCACATATTTCTGTTTTAAACTTTTCTCTATAGAATTTATGTTGCCTGGCAGTCTTTAGTGTACAAGTGTGTACTGTCCTGTTGCAGTGGGTGTCTCAAATAGTTAAAATGGGTTACTGACACACTCTGATAGCAAACTTTTAAAGCATAATTTGGATAAATCCCTTGGTTATAGTTAAGGCAAACCTTCTGTGGCAGTTGAACAAATAGTCACAAAAAAACCCAGGTAGGAAATGTTAGAATGTGTAGTATCACCCTCGTGGAAATTACAGGTCCTTTTAAAGAAACAAATTTTTCCTATGTTTTTAGCCAGTAATCTTTCTGTAAAATGACAGAATGAGTTTGCAGAGAGGTAATACTGCTGATTTATCAAATCCTGTCCACAGTGAACAGGATGGTGTTTTGACCATGGTTTAAGCTGACTTAAGAGTGGGTTGTTCCCAGAAGGTGTGGTCCCACTGTCACTCCTGCCCTGGACAATTCATGTGCCAGTGCTGATACAGCTGCACAGTGAGTTGGATCAGGAACTGATCTGGATAAAACCCAATCTTTTCTTTTAGTCCCTTTGGTTTTCAGCTGCATGAGTTTCCTGTTCTGACTCACTGTGTTGCCTACAAGGCAGGAGGAGCCAGAATGCAAAGCAAGGAGCGAAAGGAACGCCACCATCAGCAGCTTGTTCCAAAATTGCTTTACACAAACTGTGAGACTGCAGGCACATTGAAGGATGGGGGTTCAGCCTTTAGTTCTCCATTTCCTTTGGGTTCCTTTTTTGAGCTGTGTGGATGGTACAACGTAGCTATAATGTGTCCATTACAAATCTCTTTTATATATTGAATTACTGCCTTTTCATTCTCTTGAGTTTCTCAAAGTGCTCTTGGTCTGGATGTGGATTCTTCCACTGTCAAACCCTAAACCCTGATCCTGCAGTGAGCTCTGAGGTTTACAGCACAGTGTAGGCTTAGCAGCCTTCTTACAAACATATCGTGTTCTGTAGCAGGTGAAATTCAATGCACACCTTTCAAGTCTCAGTGTCACTTCCAGCTACAAACAACCTCACAGCTGTATTTCCTCCTGGCTGGTGCTTATTACGTAATTATAAGGAGTAAATTAAAAAAAAAGAAACAAAATCATGGCAGTTATTTCCAATCAGATATGTCATCTTATTCTTCTCTTCCTTTGGTTAGGAAAATATGTTAGAAACTCTTATCACTATCAAGGTACACGATAAGGAAGATAAATTATTTAGAGCTTTTAAAGCTAGCTCCCAGAGATAATTAAAAGCTTCCAAAGCATTTTGATTAGTAGGCTGAAAATATTATAAATTAATATGAACAGCTTTGGTATCTTGTGTGACGGGTCAGTTAGAGCATTTAATGGAATTCTGGAAGTCTTTTAAAAATACACCTACAAATGAAGTATTTTAGGATTTTTCTTTTCAAAGGATCTTTACAGTAAAGAAGAAGTGGACATTGTCAGCTTCCTCGTATATCCTCACAAGTATCCCTAGAAAGAAGCATTATCTTTCATGTTTCCCTACGTTATCTGCACATCACTGTGCTATCCTAGGTCTAACCAACCTTCCTTCCTTGAAGGACTTGAACTTTCAAAGCCTGAGCTTCCCCTTGGGACCAGCAGAATTAAAATGTTCCCTAATGACTCCTGTGGCTCCTTTGGAGCACCATCCATGTGTGTCTGCCCACAAGATGCGCTGCCTTTGCCAAAGAAATAATCTGTTTATCCCCTTCTGCAGCATCCGTGTCTGAACTGGTCCTGCTGAGTTCCCTAAGCAGCCAGTGGGGACCTGCTCGTTATAGTTAAGGAAGCCCAGCTAGGGTTTAGCACATGTCACCGTCAAAATAAATGTAGATGACGAATCTATTTCGAATATTTCCTTATTTCCATCGATTGTGCTGCAGCCTGGCTTAGGGGCTCTGCTGCAGCCCGGGGTGCAGTCAATGCCATCCCCGTAGGCTGAAGCGTCCCGCGGGGTGAGCCCCGTCCGTCAGGCTCGGCTCTGGGAGGGCAGGGCCGGGAGACGCCGACATTCGGGCTGATCTTCAATTGGAACTTCATCTGGAACTGCTTCAAATGGAAACGAGCGCGCCTGTGCCCAGAGCGGGTACCCCGAGAGAGAGGGCATCTCGGGATAGAGCGGGCATCCCGAGACAGGGAACCCCGGACAGACAGGGCCCCGGGATGGCGGATATCCCGGGATACAGGGCAGCCCGGGATAACGCGGCTATCCCGACATAGAGGACACGCCGGGATAGAGGGCACCCCGGGATGGCGGGTGCCGCGTGACAGAGCGGGTACCCCGGGATAGAGCGGGAATCCCGCGATCGGAATAGCGGCTCGGGGCGCTGCGGGAGCTCCCGTCACACGCGGGGGAAACCCCCTCAGCACCCCCCACACCCCCGGGGGTGCAGTGGAACCGTCCGCTTCCCCGCCGCTGCCTCGCAGGTGAACGCGCGGGAGCGTACCAACCCCGCCTGGCGGGGGGAGAGAAGGGTTTCCCCCGCTCCGCCTTCTGTCGCTCCGCTCTAGTCCAGGGCAGCCGGGAGAACAACGGAGCCTGCGGAAGGGGCTGCGAGAGGCGGCTGCCCCGACGAAGCTTTCAGGGCACTAAACCTCCCTCTCCTCCTCCTCCCTTTCGCTCGCGGAAGTGGTAGCTCCCTCCCCCC
>VZRZ01007432.1:22231-52100 GCA_013398175.1 Climacteris rufus | reverse complement strand
TTTTGCTTAGGAGTCCAGACAGAGTTTGAATTGCAGTTAAATGCTTGTGCCTTTGTGCATCTTGAACGTGCTTAACTGTGAATATTTGGTGCAGGGGATCTGTTGCTAACTTGTAGGGTTTTTTCACCTCACACTGTTTATCTATTTTTAGTTAGACATTCATGTTATGCTTATGGAGAGTTAGAAAGTTACAAATTTGCCTATTTATTTTTACATAAAGCTTGCTACTGTGAGATACAAGTTCCTAAAACCTGCTGAATCATTAATAGTTAAGCCATTTTAAACTCTATTTCAAATATCTTAAAAATTTGGATATCTGAAAAGGATGTCTAGGTTAAAAAAAACCCAGAGCAACAGACCTTCAGGTTTGGGACACCTTTTCAATTTTAGAAGTGTAACATAGGATTATTTGGAGACGCTTAAGATCTGTGTGTCTTTTAAAACCCTGTAATAAAATAATCGGAATTCTTTAGAAAGTTTAGTAATGTTTGATTATATTTTTCAGATTTTCAAGCTTTTTTCTTGCTTTGTCTCCTAATTCCTTTAGCTCTAAAGTTCAGGCTTTGGCTGTGGGTGCTCACACTGGGTGGCTGAGAGCAGCTCAGGGACCTGTCAGATGGTCATGGCCAATAGCAAAGCTGTGGCCAGTTCAGAGCAGGCTGTGGCTTTTGAGAGGAAGCAGTCACCTTATTACCCTCTCAGACTAAATGAGAACCTGGCTTCAGGCCTCAGTTTAAAGGCAAGTGTAAAGGGTGTAGAGTGCTGTCTTCAGAACATAAGATGTGAGTAAAACTGAGAGTGTGACTGTCAGACCAAGCCCTCCTGCCCAGGGTGCTTCTGTGTGAGAAGGAGAATCACAGAAAATGGAGATGCAGCTGGAAATGCGGCAGATTAGGTGCAGTACCTGTTTTATGACCTAAATTTTTGCACTGGTTGCTGCCGTTGTGTTTGTGCTAATATTGGGGGTGGGAGAGTAAAATGACATCTGAGATGTTCACTTTGTTGTTGGATGGCAAGTGGGAAGTGCTCAGAAGTTGAGAAACACCTTTGACATCTTGATAAGGTTTCCTTAAGTGGCTGTAGCCAAACTGTAACTGATGATGTTTTGTCAAACTTCAAGTCTCTGCTGATACTTAAATTTGTGAGTTGAATGAGAAATTTGAAACTTGTCTTGAGACTGCTTTTCTGACTGCCTCTCCTTTGCTCTTGTGAGCTTTCCAGTTCTGTGTCCATCAACAGTTGCTAACTATCTTGTGTATCAAATTATGCTGCAGTTTTGTTGAAACAGGGAGCTTAATAAAAGGAGCTGAAAAATGAGGCTCAATGTGTGCACTGAATGCCATCCAGTATGTGAAATGGATTTGTTTGTCCTGCTCCTCAAAGGTTACACAGATCAGAATGTGAAAGCACAGAAGGCATTCATTTAATTTGGATTCTAATTAAGAGAGTGAAATTGGAAAAAAATGGTGCTAGAAAGATTTATGGTCTGTGTAGTACTGTAATGAAGTATGCAGTCTGGCCTGGTGTTGTGATTTCTAAATAAAACAGTGCTGTCAGCTGATGAGCAGTTTTATTTTCATTATATACTAACAATGTATATAAATTATTTTGTACCTAATTAGCATGGGCAGTTTTAGATAGGCTGTTATTGTTGCAGAGAGAAGTGCTAGTCTCATTTTTTGCTTAAAACATCTTTATTTCAAGTATCTGGCTGAACTCTGTAAGATCAGTGTAGCTTTTTATTGGTGGGTCACCAGTTCTGTCTAGGACTGGCTTAATCATATTGTAATCATATTGCTTTGGTGATGGGAGAGGCTAAATCTTTGTGAGATGATGTTGAACAGCACCAGTGCACCGTGGCTGAAACAGGCTGTAGGCTCATTATGTGCACAGAGGAGAAGGATGGATAGGCCAGGGATATTTATTTTATTTAGGGCTCCCTAAAGGACCTTTTTCCAAGCAGCAATCAGAGCAGGAAAGTAAAAACTCGCATGTAAAAAGTCAAGAGTCTCTTTTTAAGTTAAGGGTGCTCAGCTTAAAAATAAACAGCAAACTTGGAGTAAAATATTTTGAACTCATCCTGCTCAGTATTCCTTGGATGGGAATGACCTACCTAGGTTTTCTCAGAAAGTGTGAAGGTTACCTGTTGGTGGGTGTGGAGTTTCTCATTGTAGGCTGAAATACAATGCTGGGAGACCTCTCATAGTGTAATAAGTGATCAAAAACTGGTTATCTTTGTCTGTATTATGGGTTTGCTTCTTCGTGTCTGGTATTTGTGCAATAATGTTTCTATACTGAGGTTGTTTCTACTTCTGATCAGTGTCAAGACTGGTTCTGGGTGTTCTTTTATGGATGATATGATGAGCTTGTAAAAGGACAAGCAGAAACTATTCCAAAGATCTAATATGAAAAAGGACTTTGGTTAATGGTTTACACTGACAAGCTTTGATTTGTTAAGGTGGAATTCCATAAAAGGTGGTGTTCCAACAGCTGCCTGTGCTGGGAAAGGAGAAACTAGGTTAGAGTAGCAAATAGGTGCCTGTCAGGTGTATTGATTCAAGGGGTATAGTTTTAGCATGTTGTTTTGGAAACCAGTTTTGTTGCAGTGATGTCTCTCATCCATGCATCCCTGTTAATGTCTTGCTTTTCCTCAGCCAGGTTAATGAAAGTAGAATGAGCTGCTCTTCTGTAGCATCTGCAAGCCCCTTTTGAAGGTGTTTGCTGCAGACTGAGTTAAGTTAATCACAGGGCTCTGCTCAATTCCTAGTCTGGAAAAAGGGAATTCTGCAAAGTGTGTGCAGCAATTGTGGCATCAGCATCATGGGACTGATGTGCTGCCCCCTGAATGCTCCACTTCTCTGGATTGTTGCACAAAGCAGCATTTAGACATTGGATAAACAGTTTGCATTAGAGTGGAATCTCTCCTAGTAATGCTCTGGCCTTCATCTCACTCTTCCTGAATCATCCATCTCTTCTGTACTGCTCCTTTCTGGCTGTCTCCTGAAATAGACTTTCACCAGTAATTGCATCTCCTCTTCACTGATGTTGTGTCTGGGGTCATTCCTTCCCTGCTCTGCAGGTTTTCTTGCTGTGTCTTATTCAAAGTAGTTTCTTAAGCCCTTTGTGCCTGCCAGCCTCTTGCTGTCAAGTGAATGTCTGACTCAAGGTATGAAAACAGATGCCACTTTGGGGCCAAAAATAATTAAAAGAAGCTTGTAATAAAATGCATGTTAATATGCAGGTTGGATTTTGTTTCCTGCTTAAGACTGAAGGATCAAGTGCTTGGGTTAGGAGGTGGTAAAGTTAAGCTATTGTTTTGCAACTGTAATTAATTTCTAATAAACATTAATTATGTGGTTGTTAAAGCTGATGCTCTCTGGCACATAGAAACAGCATTTTGCCCACAAGATGTGCTTTGAGATACCAGGGGATATGGTGATACTGATAAGGGGATGTTTTAGATTCACTTTTCCATAGCAGTTTAGAATCCTGAGTGAACACAGTAAGAAATTGTTAAGCAGAGATGATAATGATAGTTGGTAGTAATAGATTCCATACAATCTTTCCTATGAGGTACTTTCCAAAGTTGTTAAAGAACCTGGAATATTCCAGATGTTCAGCTTTATTACTTTATGCAAGAAATCATGATCAAGTGCTCCACTGTCCTAGGCAACCTTGTCCTTTGTCTTACAGTTGGCTTTATAGTAATCATACAGGACTTTTTTTTTCTCTGGGAAGCTTCCATCCTCAAAGTTTAAAGAAGAAGATTATGTATAAAGTGATACATAATTAAAAGTCTAAAACTTTATTGAGCAGTGCAAGAGAAGCTATTGGAAGATTTGTTCTGTTCAGTGAAGGCTGTTCCAGTGATCCTCACACGAATCTTTATCTTGTGCAAGTGTTGCATGTGGTTCATGTCAGCCCTGTGCTCACTGTCTCCAGACAGTCCTGTTTTCCTACTCCTGCAAAAGATACAACTGTTTTATTCTTAACATGGTGTTTAGCCTTACAGTGAGAAAAGCCCTGTTCTGTCTAGACTAGGAAATAACCTGTTTAATAACCTGTTGAATCTTGCAGTCTTTCTTAGGAAGCAAAACCTTTTAAGCTTTACCCATCTGGGAAGTGATGTTTTAGTACAGCAAAAGATACACAGGATGTGTTCCAAAACTCTGCATTGGGTCTGGGGGGATACAGGAGCTTCCTGATGAAAGAGCTTTTATAAAATTTTAATGTGGTCAAAGCATGTACTTTCCCTAACTTGTTTATGGGAACAGTGAGGCCATTCTGGCTGAGGCTTCCTAGAAAATGCTTACCATGGCAGTGATTCCATGTAATTGCCTTGGCAAAGGTGCAGGGAACTGAGAACAGTTTTACAGGAAGTGTTGGGGCTGATTGTGTCCAGCTAGTGTTGCACCTGCATGATTTGCAAACTTTATCTTCCAATGAAAGCCATTCTTGGCCAGCAGCTTTCCATGAGGAATGCTGGGACAGCCTGGTGTTCTCTCATCCTTGAATGAATTGCTGCTTCAGCTTGTGCCTGTGTGTTGGTGTCTGGTGGCCAAGTGCTGTTTATAGTCACCTTTACCAGCCACTCCTGCTGCTGCTGTCACTTGTGTCTGCAGCAGATGAGGGACAGAGTCAGCTCTGCCAGGAACTGCCCTACTCCAGGAGCTCTTTGTTTCATAATGGGGCCATCACAGTTGGGAAACAACTGCTTGAGAGGAGGTCCAAGTCTTTGGCCAGTATCATCTCAGTTTCCTGGTTGAGAGGTACTGAGGTCTTGAGCAAAGAGAGACCTGGAAGATGTGACAATGTCAGTGTTGCTGGTGGGTGACTACAAAATGTGTTTGTTACTGGTCTGGGACTGCTTTGCTGAGCATTGCTGGGGTGGAGTAGGGTGACTACAGAATCTCCAATGTTCTATCCAATAGATTTCTTCAGTGCCCTGAATACAACAAACTTCTTTAATCCCCTGCACATACACAGGCAGGACAGTATAGGTGGAACAGGATTACCTGTCTGGGTAGTTTGGTACCCTGTGCTGTAGAATTTGGAAAACCTAGTGCCTTGGGGCATGGCTGGAGTGGAGGTGACCTGGTTTAAGCAGAAATGCCACTGGGACAGGAATGACAGCAGAATATTTGCATCAGTTGGCTCAATCTAACTGTTGCTGCACAGTCATGTTTCTGTTCATTAATCAGCTGCAGCAGATGTGACTGCCCTGTAAGATAAGACTTTTCATAATGTGCACTGTGGTTTTGATAACTTGGGGGTGGATGTTCACAGCATTTGGAGCCTTAAGTCACATCCCTGACACCAGTTCTGCTTTTTATTAGGAGCTTGACCTTTGGCTGGCAATGATCTATGTGCAGGTACTTTATTGATTTGAGTAGTTTTGGCTTCCAGAATGAACAACTGTGTTAGCATTGGATGGGTTTGGGGAAGTAGCTAAGTCTGAAACATGTTCAGAAATGCAGCTTTTCCAGAATCAGTACAGGAGCTGATGGCACTGTTTTTCAGAACAGTTCTTGCATCTTGAAACAAAATGTTCCTCTCCACACTGAGGCTGTTTGCCTTGGGTGCCTGTTGTGATGGGCTTTACTGTGGCTCTTCTAGGAGCAGAGAAGACTGATAAATGGAAAATCTGGCAGTTCAGGGGAAAATCCTCCTGTGGAAGGGTTGCACTAATGGCTGGGATTAACATAAAGCCAAAGCAGTTTAATACAAGCATAACTGTGTTAGAGCAACATTTAATTTGGCTTTTAGGCATCCAGCTTGGCATCTAAATGGAGCTTTGGAAAGCTTAAATAACCTTCTCCTAAGAGGGGACCACATCTGAAAGGTTTTTGAATGTGAGGTGGATATCTTCAAGGTAGCTTTCGAATAATATTTGAATAAAATTAGCTTGATTTTAGGTTCTTTCCTTCTCAGCTAAATTTTATGTGGATTTTACTGTTTTAGTGAACCAGTTGGGTGATTTTGACTGTGGCAGAAGTTAATGGCACTCTTGCATTTTGCCTGTGCTTATAGACCAGTGGCTTTACTTGTGATGTGATATTTCCTTTTGCCTTTTTCTAGGGTGTTTTTTAAGTTAGTTTTTTTTTTTACAATATTATTTTGCTTTTCTCTGTATTGTGATGGAATGTTTAGTTCTGACACTGGTTATTTTAAGAAACAATGAAAAGAGGTTTCTTTCCTACTATTCCTTTACACTGTGGCACTCTTTCCTGCTGCTTAGTTTGAATTTCTGCTGATGTAAAGATAGAGAGAAAAAAGATGTCAGAGATGCTGGAGAAGGGAGCAAACTGAGATGGGCATAGGAAAAGGTCATTTATGAGGAAACCAGAAGGCTTTGCTCATTTAGCTCAGTAAAAGGAAAACTAAGAAGGGATGTGATAACATTCTATGTATGAAAACATCCTGTAAGGCATGAGAAGGGGGTAAACACCAGGGAGGGAAGTTAAATTATGAACAACATTAGCACAAGAATGAATGGCTATAAACTCTTCCTCTAAGAGCTTTAAACAGTATTCTAACTTCCAGCACAGTCACTGTGGGATGGTTGTGGGATGGACTTTAATGCTTTGACTCACCTCAGGATGGAGTGGGATCACTCAGGGAAGGGGATTGTGTGGCTGCCTTGGGGAGAACTCTGAATGCAGAGAGCAGGAGGGGAGTGCTCTGCTCTACACAAGGAGTTGTTTGTGTCTCTCCTGCCAAAGGCCTGCCTGAATTCTCTAGCAATTTTGAGTCAGTTCCTTAATTAAAAAAAAAAAGGCAAAGAGAACCCCTCAAAACCCCAGTGCTTTTCTGTATGGGCATCATGTCAGTTCAGAGGAAGGTCGACTTTGGGAAGAGTTGCAGTTTGTCTGTGGTGTGGAGAAGGAATCAATAGAACCTCCAAGCTGGGTTCCAGAAAGCTGTATCCAAGTATGTTGTATTGAATGTGTGCTGGATCTCACCTGTGTGAGTTGGGAAGCTGTTGGTTCTTTTTCTGCATAGCTTCAAGCTACACTTGCTGTAGGTAAATCTCTGAAATGTGATATCAAAACAGAGCACCTGATAGTCTATTAAAGTGTGCATGCAGATTCATAAAGTCTTATTAAAAAATACCAGTAACAACTATTTAGAAAGGTTTGGCATGCACAGGGATGGAAGGGGAAGGAATGTGCAATGGCAAATGAGAGAGAAATGAAAATGTAAATACCGAATTACTAAAAGCTTCAAGGTAAGATGTTGTAAGTAGTCATTCAGGATTTGAGACAGCAGTTTACTAGACCTCACAAAACTGTTTCTCCAGCAAACATAGTCCAAAGTCCTTATGACTTACGCATAAAAAAATTTTTTCTTCCTAAAGCACTGATATTTTAATTTTAGTCTGCAGTGGGAGATTGCCTCAAGATTAAATATTTGCTCTGTTCAGCAGGGATATGTCTGCAGCTTGTGAAGATGCTGTGTGCTCATTTTGAAAATGCATGTTTTGTGTTAATGCTTTGGTTAAGCTGCATGTTTAGGTTTGATCTTAAACTAATTCCTAGAAAACTTAAATTACTATTTCTTTTCTAAAGTGTGTGTGAACTGTGTAATTGGTAGAACTTATGCTTGTTTTAAGATACAGCAAAAGTTCAAATTGTTTACTAATCTTCCAGCCAAGAAACAGGCTGGTTTATTCTCTCATTAATCACATACCTTAAACTTTCCTTGAATTCAACTCTGCACAGAGTGCTTGCTGATATTAATATTCAAATGTTTCCTACCATTTTTAGTTTCTGGTGTTTGGTGTCTCGCAATGTTGAAGAGCAGGCCCACATTCCAGACAGGCGGCATCTTAATTTAGATCTTCGTTTGGGATGCTGAGGGAAAAATCACAGTGCCTCTTGTCAGGGGAAGATCTTGAACATGTTTGAGAAAATTCTTCAGGTCAACTTATTCTTTGTTGTGGTGAAAATCCTAGAAGCCTTAAGGTTGTTAAGGTTGCAGGCTGAAGTTGCTGCCTTTATTCACAAAACCACAGCGATGCTTTTCTCAAAGTACAAATCTTTGACCAAAAGTTGATTTAAGAGGTACAGAGCTGTTGCAAAAGTATGCAGTTGGACTTCTGATGCTGCTTACCAGTTAGTTCCTAAACAAGGCAGCTCTTGCTTGTAAACAAATAAGTTTCTCTGCCTGCCTGGACAAGGAACTTCAGAGTTACTATGATTAGCTCTGGAATATTTCTGTTTCTTAAGCTGCTCATCACATTTTTTTGTCTGTCTTCAATCTCACAATAATCATTTGCTTATCCACACTGCCAGTGGAGAGCTACAGTAAAACAGAAGTGTGAACTTCTCAGCCCAAGGCTTCCTAACACCAGAAATGAGAAACAAAATTCAGTGCAGGATTTTGAAGCGTGCTGTGAATACAAGACTGCAACACAATCTGGATTTTTCCTTGTTTCAAGCAGCTGTTTGTATCAGTTTTCTCTCACAAGTCTTAGCTACTACTGAAATTTGAAGACTTGTAGGTATTTAACCTCAAAACCAGAAGAGTGGATCTTTTGAAGTATTGACAGGAACTAACAAATATTTTTTTTCTTCATTAAAGCAGAATGGGCTTTTGTAGACACGTCTCTCATTCCACTTTTAGGACCTTTAAGGAAGGAGATTGTACAATGTCCTGAGGTTGCTTTGTTCTGTCTAACCACCTTTTGGAATGCATTAATAGCTCTCTAATGGCTGTGGTGGTTTTTTTTTGTTTGCCTATTGTTTTGTTTAAGCAAACTGCCTTTTCTTCCCTACTTCTGCTATAGCAAATCAAGTTAATAACAGGGTATTTCTCTCTCAGTAGCGGTGCTATTTAGTCACTCCCATAACTTGCACTCTTCCTGTTTTTCACATTCTGATATTTTCTGGAAAACTATATTCACTCCAAGCCACCTGTAAATTCAGTTTGAAGATACTGTGAGGTTTAAAGTCTTGCAACCATTTTTGACTCTTCCTGCAAGCTCTTTGAAGCATGTTCTATTCCTGTTTTGAAGATCACTAAAGAGAATGTTGAATAAAACGAAGCCCTGATCCTCTGATACTCCCTTGTAATGTGAAGTATCAAACTGCTGGTAAAAAACACTTCCAGAGTGATTTGTAGAAATGTAACGTCCTGCAGGATGAACTTGCTTGCCATTGTGCATTACCTGGTTTGCATGAAATGGACCTTGCAAATGTTCCAGCCTGGAGAGGAGTTTGAACTGGAGTCTGTGTCTTGTTCAAAACACACAGTTGTCATCCAGCCTTGCAAACCCACTGAAAAAAAGACATATTGCTAATTTTGCTGCAGCTGGGATTGCTTGTTAGGCATGGGGTGATTCTGCTCTTGTCTTTTCCACAGGTAGGAGTATCCATGCTTGCTTTGAAATCAGAATCTCAAGCATACTGTGATTTTTTAACTATTAATTATATTTTGTGTCTGCCCTCTGTCATCCAGTTGATCATTTTATTCTGTGTAAAAACTGGTCAGTCTGAACTGTTCTTGATACACCTTACAAATAGACTGGTTTTAATAACTTGCTTCAGTATACTCCTAAGAATTCTGACTGGTTTTGAATTTGTTTGGCTTTCCTTTACACTGGTACTATATCCTCTCCTTCATGAACTTGCAGAGTTCAGGAATGGTTGCTTTAGCTAGGGTGACTCCTGTTTACACACAGAATAACCTGCTGTCTCTGCATGAAGCAACACCTTGTGACAAGGGGAGAAAACATCTCAATTACTGTGGTGATCTGAAGTGACTGAACAGTTGCACCAACTCTAGAATCCAAAAACCACACTAAAACGTGTGCAAAATAACAAAGTAGAAGCACACAATACTGAATGTTATGTTTGACAGTGTCTTAAGCAGTTATGAATATAGTTCTTAAAGATGTTATGGTTTCTTTTAGCTTGTTACTGTTATTAGAAGAATTAACCTTTTTCTGAAGACCTGAGCAACAAGACAGTGCATTTACTTCTCTATTCACTGTTATTTTTCTGTTCATGTGCCTGTTCTCCCCTCTTATTTTGTGTGCCCCTAGAGCACCTTCCTGTTTGTAGGAGGAGGTGCAGATAGCAAGGTAGAGCTCACTTACTCTGTTGTTGGCCCTGTGTGCTCACACTTCTATTTAAAGTCCTTTTCCTCAGTCACATCATATATTCATGCTGTAATATGCAATTGAATTCATCTTGGAACACTGAAGAAGCTTCTGATACTGATCTCCAGATACACTTCCTATCACTTCTTTGTATCAGAGTTTCTTACATCTATAAACTTGCTGTAATCTTTTTTATCTGCCAGCTCATGCATTCCTTTAGATCGGGGTGGGAAATGCTCAGTCTGCAACATCCATATCGTATAGCCTGTGGCTGCATGAATAATGCTGCTGTGTGACTTCAATGTGTGGTCTTCCAGGATGTTTTAAAGCTCTTTGCAGCCCTCAAAAAGAAAAATAAAGTCTTGTTTCTGTCACTAGATCCTCTCTTCTTGTTCCTTGCATGTGAAATCCTTTTGGCTTGTGCTGGAGTACTCAACTCCTGTCACTGCCATCATATTATTTCCTTTATATTGGACTGTAAGCCTGTTTGGTTTATTCCCTGTAAATTGGAAGTAGTCCATTGCTAGTCTTGGTTGCCATTTCTACAACAAAGTTTTGTGGAGCATGTTCTAAAACTTCTGGGATTGTCCTGTGTAGAGCCAGGAGTTGGACTGACATCCTTATGTGTCCAAGGATGTGTGTTCCAACTCAGGATATTCTCTGCTTCTGTGATTTATCTCCTGTCACATAGAGCAGGTGATAAATCCTGATTTCCTGACATCCTGGTGACCATCTCCTCCTGCTTTTTCTGTTTTTCTTTACCACTTGGTCTTACCCTGTGACAGATTACATAGGTGCTTATTTTGGTGGTGTTTTTTATTTTTCTTCTGTGCTTGCCCTTCTTAAACTATGTTAGTATTCCTTTCCTGCCAAGTTTGACATTAATTCAACTTCTGGTGTCTGGTTTCTTGTCCACTGTTTCCAGTGTTCTTGGCTCTTTAGCAGACAGCTCAGCAGACTGAGCAGTCATGCCCTCTTACTGCATTCTTCTGTGACAAAATTGCCATTTCTTGTACTTCTCTGCCACTCCATCGATTCCCATGCTTTTCACAGGATGTACCATGTACCTTTTAATTTGTGTATCATTCAAACCTACCTAAAAATCTACCAATTTAGCCATATTTGTCTTATAGAAGGTAGGCTGAAGTAAAGCTGTTGCTCATGATCCCAGCAACATCCTGTACCCAGTGAATATTGGATTCCTTGGCAGAATCTGTGCCTGCCTGCCCCTTTGCTGAGGAATGCTGATAAAATCCTACCTGGACATTTGATTCCCAGAACATTGTTCTTGAAACCCTGCTTCATTCAGATGTCTCCATTTCCCTTAAAAGCTGTATTTTAGGGCCTGTTGTGATGAGTAGTTTGTGCTTCTTTCTAAGTAATTCACTGTTGCTCTTGGACTGGGTGAACTTTATCCATTGTGGATGTTTTTCTCCAAATCTGTGAGAGGTGTTGTGTTTAGTGGCTTACACCAGAACTCCTACAATCTCCTGCATTGTGAAAGCTGTGTGGGAGGTTATCAAGGATATTAAGGAACTCCTTCAGTAAGGAGTGATCAGAAACTTTATAGCCAGTTTTGGTGACAGCTTTCAGATAAAAGTGCAGTCAGGAGAACAATTTACAATGTTAATGATGTCTTTTACCTGCTGTATTCTCTGCCAAGGGTTATCTGGAACAGGAGGGAGAGAGGGAAACTTGTCCTGGCTCAATGGAAGTGATTGCTCACCCTGGTGTCTTCTGGCACCATTTGGCACAGCTAAGCTGATCTTAGCTGGGGCTGCTGTGCTTGTCCTGGGTAGCTTCAGGTGTAAAGAAAGGGTAGGAGATACATAGATGTATATGTAAGAGAAAATAGTATAGAGTACTTTTGTTGCCCTGAGTTTTGCAGTTCTTCAATGGTTTCATTTTTCTGCAACATACTTTGGTATAACGCCTTTTAATAAAGTTTATCAGTATAATTACACAATAAATTTGACTTAATGTATTGCTCTTGGATCAGTTTGATAGTAAACGTTGTGTTTAAAAACTCTTTGGTCTCTAACTCTAATATTTGAATTCTCTGGCATCTGAAATGTGATATTCAACATAGCACGTGACTTTTAAAATAGAAGTATGACTTGGATCAGCCTGAAGTGCAGATATGGATGTGTGCAGTAATAGAAAATAAAATGTATTTTCCACTAACTAGGTTGTTCAGTACAAGTGAGAACACCACAAAATTACATTTCTACTTGTCCATTTCCATTTATCCATTGGATCTGGCCAAGGGGACTTGATTATGCCAGTAGCAGTCAAGGTGAAGAGTAGTGCTGGGAGCTGGGAGTGCTTAGCTCAGCTCCTGCTGCTGGAAGAAGACTCTGAAGCTTTTTAAATTGCACACTTTCCATACTGATTTGTATTAAAAAAGCAGGGGGAATGGTGTATTCACTGTGTATATATGTGGTTTCACATATATAAGTTGTTCACCTGGCCATGCAGTTAGCTGAGTGTATGAGCACATACTTCTATCTGCTGTTTTTACCATGCTTTTTCAAACTCAGCAGTAAATTTCATAGTAAACTTAGAAAAGTCACTTATAAAAACAGTTGTATATGTTGTTAGAAGGTGTAGGTCAATAAGTTTGTGTTCTTCAAATGGTCAAGAGTTGCCAGAGGTCCCAGCCCTCAATGTGACCATGAGGGTAGGGGTGCTTTGGAGAGCTGCTGGGGCATGGTTGTGCTGCAATTAACACTTTAAAGAAGATGAGAGAAACCAGTCTCTGTGGAACCTGTGTCTTCCTTTCAAACACTCCTGGAGCCAAAGAATAAACTTGAAAGGTGGCTGGATACCAGGAGCATGATACAGCTGGGACATAAAATGTGATAGGAAAGGTCATGATGTTGTATTGTTGAAATCAGGAAGGACATATGGTTCAGGATCTTGGTGATGGGCCAGCCCAGTGGGACACAGAAATGCAGCCTGGGGTTTGCATTAGACACTTCTGAGGAACTTGCTGAAGGTTTTTCTGTTGCAGTATTTGGAAGTTTTTCAGTAAGTATGTATCATATATATTATATTCCTGTTCTACATCAGAAACGCCCTGCATAGTGGCAAAGGTATGAGTGGAACTGAAGGCATCTGTTCAGTAGCTCTCTGAGGAAATGGCTTCAGCAATGCTGCAGAAGTGTCCCTGCAATTTATGAGTATTCAGATGGTAGTTGTACCTTAGAGCTCTCTGAATAGACAATTATACTTAGTGCTGAGTCCCACTGCAGTCTCTGAGTCAGTATTGTTGAATAATTAATCTGTTTAAAAGAAAAGCTGTGATGCTTTTGTAAATAATATTTACTGGCTGAAATAAAAAATAGAAGCATGTCTCATGTTACAGTAAAGAGTGGAAGAAAGGAAGCGAGTAAAAATCATTTTAGTGAATAAGATTGGGGAGCAGAGTGGCAGAAATACAAAGAGATTGATCTTCTCCTCTTTAAAGGATCTCTAACAGTAGGAACAAATAAAATGCCAATGCAGAGAATTTACTCTTTAAAAGCCTGTATGACAAGGTGCTCAACTTGAGGTGTTAAACTGTCAAAATCTTGTAACCTTCTGGTTGACTTCTGTTTGTGCTCTATTAAAAATTGCAGAAAACAGCACTGGGGGTTTGGATATTTTTTTCCTTCACCTATGACTTGGGGAGAGGGGAATGCACATGAAAAAAAGTCCACTTGCAAAGTAACTTTCAGATGAATGTCCAAGAGATAAGCTTTCATGAGTGAGCAGCCCCATGGAAATGCACATTCAGCTGCTTATTAGTGGGGTCTTCTCCCTGATCCTGCTCTGGGTTCAGGTGCCTCCTGTGGGAATTGCTCTGGGAGCCAGCTCCTTGCAGATCATGAGAGCTGAGCTTTGGCTGCAGGCACTTCTGTGTTCACATCTCCTGCATGCTGGGCAGCTCATTTCAGCTGCAGAGCAGAGATGATGTGCAGAGCCTGAGGGAAGGGATCTGTCCTTGTCCATCTGAAGGAAATGCTGCTTTGCAGGTACTGGGTAAAACTGCAGAAGCTCCATAGCAGCCAGAACAGATGAGCATTTATTGGGAAAACAGATAAAACTGGAACAAGAAACTAAGCAGGTAATAAAGTAGAAATATCCTCGTGGAGATGAGTGTTCCTATTTGATTATTTATATTTGCAGCACAGTGGTGGTTGGATACAACCCAAAGCAGCAAGTTTGCTCTCTGGAAGGGGAGAGAAGCTGTAAAGAAGATTATACCCTGTGCAGGAAAGATTGCACTGAGCTTTTGGTTTGGGAGACCTTTTCTGTATTGAGCAGCTGTGTATATACATAATTTATAAATAATACACAATACCTGTACAAAGAATTGGGGGATGGCATCTGTTTAGTATTACCAGGTGGCTGAAGGTGTTAAAAGATCTGAAATAGCCTTTCCAACAGACACTTGGTGGAGTTTTGTAGGACATGAGAGTTAAGTCAGTGCTGCTTATGTTTTGCATGTTTAGTTAGTAACTAATGAAGTGGTGCATTGTACTTATTTATAGTATAAGGATCTTACATAGAAATAAATCTCAGTTCCAGCTGGACAATTGGATCCTTGTCCAGATCCTGCTAGAGTTTACTAGCTGTTAGCAGTGCTCACAGATGGTTATCTCATGCTCTGAATATTTGTAATTGTAACTTTGCAGTTAAAATCAAAGGGAAGCAGTTGCTGTGTGGTGTCTCCTCTGAGCTGGGAGGCTGTGAGGGAGCATTTAACCAGTCCTGTGCATCTGCAGTGGGTGGGGATTGTTGAGATGCAGTTGGAATGGTGTTTGGAGAGTGGGAATGTGTGGTAAGGGAGAGAAGGCTTTGTGTGCACACCTTCCCTGGGCTGGGCAGAGCTCCTGGCTGTGGCTGCCCCCAGCAGCCTCACCTTGACTGGATTGTTCTGCTTCACAGGTACTGTGCTTGTTATTGTGGTGCTTTTGCAAACTTGGTGGTGAGTTGGCAAGACTCTGTGGAGCCATGATGTGCTCTAAGAGTGTACTTTTCTTTCAGCTGGTTGTTTTAATCATTTTAGGATGGAAAAACCTCCAAGTTCAAGTCCAGCTGTTCACATGTTCACCATCCCATATCCCTAAGTGCCACATCTACAAATTTTTTGAGAATTTCCAGGGATGGTGATTCCACTGTTTTGGTGGAATAGTGAGTGATATCTACTATTTGAAGTGTTTCTGTGCCTGTTTCTGCCTATACTATCTTAATTGTTTACCAAATTGAGATTGAAGTAAATAAGGATTCTGATACTGCACAGAGGGACTGCACTTATGGTTGTAGAAGCAACCATAACTTTCTAGAGACAGACTTACTGGTCTGTCACTTAAATGTTCTTATAATATTGTTTCTGTTGCTTAGTATCTCATCCCTTCCCTGCTCCTTGTTTGTGTATCTAAACAAACAACCAAACCAAACAAAACACAACAAAAATCCCTGACAACTCCATTGTAGAGTCATTAAATTAACTTCATGCAGACAGTAGCTGTTTGTGGTACTGCAGAAGTTAGAGGAGATGAGCTGTTAGTGTATTGTCAAGTTAGATAAAGATTTCTCTGTCCCAAACTACTTTTTTTACCTCTCCTATACATGCCCTGGAGAGTCAGTACCAGTTTCCCTTTGGGACCACCTCAGGAATGGGACTTCTACCAGCATTGTCCAAATCTGTCTGCCTGGTCCTTTCCCTCTCAGTTTCCTCACATCATTTCCTAACCTCTTACCAATTTTTCCAAATTCCTGCTATTTCCACTTCTGGTCCTGACTTCTATAGGAACAGAAATCCAACAAATGGTTTTCTTTTTTTTTTTCCTTCCCTTTCCTCCCAGTTGGACACTGTCTTCTGTATTCCTGTGGAACTTCTGTTTCATGTTGTGTTTGTTTCTGTGGGGAAAAGGTTCTTATTTATTTAATTTAAGAATAATGGGAGTTGGAGATGAAGGACTTGCTCAGCATGTAGAAGAGGCTGGATCCTGGAGCAGCCCCTTGCAGGGGGGATGCAGCTTTGCTTCTGCAAAATTGGATTAAAAACCTGTGCTGAGGCATTTTGTGGAAATGACAAATTATTTATCCAGAGCAAGATAACTGATTTTGAGCAAATCTAGGAAATGAGAATTTTGAGATTTTAACTTCCTAATATGAAGTTCTTTAATGGACCATTGGTATTTCACGGGGAGGGGGGGGGTGTTATATGTTTTCTTTTTTATTCTGCTCTTCAAAAGTTCAATATATGATCAAGTTGCAGAGGATTATTACAGGGTCTAAAGGGTACATCTCTGGTGGAGGGATTATCCTTGCCCAAGTTAGAGGTACCTGCTGCAAAGAATGGAGGGACAAAGTGCTTAAAAAAAAATTTAATGTACCTGAGCAAATCTGGGGATTGTGTGCATATGCACCTGAACTCTGACAAATGCCAAGTAGATTTGAGGTAATATGGGCTGGATTGTATGTCCTTGCTACAGATATGCCACAGTGAAACCACTCCAGACACATGGATCCTGTTTTTATAAAGAAAGTGTTGGAGTTGTGATGCTCTGTGTCAAGTATGAAGAGAATGGGGCTGATTACAGAACTTGCCTGCTGCCTCTTTAGAAAATGGGAAATTACTATGTGAAAAGGAGACTAGGCAGAGATGAGATTCAATAAATACTAATTTAAGGACCTGAAAGTAGTCAAGCCTGACACTACTTAGGTTTCAAATTGTCTTCCTCTGTACATAATTAAAGTTCAGATGCATATTCCAGTACTTCGCTGTTGGAGAAAAAAAAAAGATTTTTTAAAAATATAACCCTTCAGTGCAGAAGTCCTTTCTCACCAGAGAAGAACAATGCATTTTGTCTTTGTCCTAGTTAATTTGAAAGGAGAGATGAGTCTGAAATGCAAAGTGCAAACCTGTGACTGCCTGTCCGGATCTGAGATGCTGAACTGGAGTTCTGCTTTAGGCTTGTCCTTCTGCACTGGTGTTTGACATGGTTTTTTACTACTTTTTCTAAAGTTTTCCTTCAATAAAACAATGTAATATTTTTCTTTACAGCACTTGAAGAATCAGAAAGTGACATTTATGTGCGGTTCATGAGGTCACACAAGTGTTATGACATTGTTCCCACCAGCTCTAAGCTTGTTGTTTTCGACACTACGCTGCAAGTGAGTATTCTCCTGTCACTCTGCCTGTGCTTGCACTTCATCTCTTTTTTCAAATGAGTATTTCCTGAGTGTGAAATGAAATTTGGGTCTCTTGAAGAGGGGTGCTGCCATAGTGCTGTGCTTTGACTGTACAGAAATGTATTGTTTTAACTGTGTCTTTCATGTTGTGCTGGAGGAGGAGTTGGGGGAACACTTCCTGGCAGAACAGAGAGGATGTAATTTGTTTTGCAGTTGAAATCTGTAAAAAAAAAAAAATTCAGATGAGCCCAGACTTATATTGGCTTCTTCATGGTTACCTGAATCTACATAAAGACATTTGATGTAAGATCCTTGTGCAGTAACTAAAGAGTACCCAGGTGTTTTGAGCCTGTTCCTGCTATACTGATAAGACAATTTAGGTCTCACATGGATGGTTTAATTATGCAAATTATTACATTCTCCAGAAAATTTTTGTTTTCAGTTTCTCATTTTACATTTAATCAGTAAATCATCTGCTAGACTCTTGGCTCTGTCTGAAGAGTTTGTTTGCCAAAAGAAGGCATTAGCTGCCTGCTATAGAAACAGACTAATCTGTTCTGCAGTGTGGTAGAAAGCTGTGGCTTTCTTTGTTTCCTGGATTTTGCAATTGGTATTTTTTGGCTTGCTTTGGTTTTTGCTGTTTCAGTGTGTTTGTCCTGGTAAAGATGCTCCAATTCTGACTTAACTAAGCCCATTAAGTAATTTTGGTCTGGGATGTACTACTGAGACCTCAGCTTTCCACAGTCAGAGGCAGCCATGTAACAGAAACTCAATCCCAAAACATTCACAGAACCATCCTGCATATCAGATAATTGTATACAATGCTGGATTGAGTGCTGTGATCTAAAAGTGGAAAATCTACATTACCTTTCTCACTGTCTTAGAGGAGAAAAAGTTCTGCAGTGTTTCCTTTCTTCTGGCTGAAAGAGAGGATGACTTTCAGCCCTGGAGTAAAAAGATTCAGACCTCTTTGACCTGAAAAATCAGATTTAGGATGGTGGGGTTTACTGTCACTCTTTCAGCTCTTCTCAAAGACTTTTGGCCTCCTTTTTATTCCAGGAGATGTTTTTTCCTCACACTGTGAGATAATTTGTTGGGAGCTGGTCCTGCAGCTGGGCATGACCCACACCCTGCATCCTCAGCTCTCAGGGCTCACCGGGGTTGGAGGCTTGGGCTTGGTCACTGTTGCAGTTGGCAAGAGGATTGTTCTTTATTCCATTAACCAGTGAATCCTGAGGCCTTTGGGGCAGGTCAGGGATTCATTTTGGATTCTTCAGATCTCTTGATGAATTAGATCATGCCAGATATCAGTTTCCAGTGCTGGAGCTGTGTTGAGTTAATGCTGTGAACATAAAGAACTCAGAGTTTCCTCTCCAGTTGTGAGGAGAGCCAGTGTGAGGTAACACCTGGGAAAACAGTGTGAGTGAATAAGCATTGTGAGTTTTCACCATAAAGCAAAGCAGGTAACTTAATGGAAAAACTTTCACCAGCACTTCAAAATCCCTGTTTTATGTGGCATCCCCAGTGATGGTCATGGATGACAGCTGGAGGAGAACAAGGCATGCCTTGGTCTGTGATCCTGGAGTCATTCTCAGTCTGCTTCTCCACGTGTGTGAAAGCAGTGGTGGTGGAAGGGAAGTCTGGAGTTACTCATTCAGCCTCTGGTATACAATAAAAATGGAACAAATCTTGAGTTTGTATTGACTTGGCACCATTACATTTAATCCCAATTGCATTATTTTAACTTAAAAGTCATAATATTGTAAAGCAGGAGTCCTCTTCCAGCATGGGCATTGTCTTCCAGCTTAGCAGGTTTTGCAAAACTGGTCAATTGAGGGTGATTTAAGAAAACATTGAACAGGTTGATCTGAATGCTCCCCTGGCCTACACTGCTAGGAGGTCTTTGAAATAATTCTGT
Source organism: Climacteris rufus (assembly GCA_013398175.1). Taxonomy (NCBI): domain Eukaryota; kingdom Metazoa; phylum Chordata; class Aves; order Passeriformes; family Climacteridae; genus Climacteris; species Climacteris rufus. The sequence goes on along the minus strand of VZRZ01007432.1, from coordinate 32,895 downwards.
TCAGTATTTCCCTTTAGTTCTTTACCTGGCACCCTGTGTTAATGTGCCACCATCAGTGTCCTCAAAGCACATTATGTTCATTCAGCTTGATCTGTGTGGCTGGTGCACAAACATGTCTGGAATATAAAAACAGAATAGCTTTATTTTTTTCCTAGAACAGCAGAATAAGTAAATGGTGGACAATTAACCTAATAAGGGTAGTCAGATAAAAACTTCCAAACTGTTCTTTGTGTTTTAATTTTTAATGTATAAAGTACTTACTGTCCAGTAGTTCAGGACTTTGTATCAGTTGTTATTTTGAAAACACAGTACACACCTTAGAAACATTCAGATTCCATGAATCCTCTCAAATGGATATTTGTCTTTCCTGAGCCTGTACCCACATCAATATTTCTCCTAATTTAAAAACAAACAAGCAAAAAACACCTACTGAAAAAAAGGCCTGGTGCCTTGAAATGTTCTCCAGAGATTTGAATTCAGTTTTTTTTATGATATTAAAAGCTAAAACACACTATATAAGGCCTCACTTTTTGCCTCCCTTAATATAAGCTGCTAACAATCAGTGGAGGAAGAAGAAATTGAGCTGGGTTGTGTTCTCATGGCATCCTTTGAAAGATTCTGGATTTTGGAGTTGTATTTGGCTATATTTTGGTATCCCATCTCCCTCTGCTGGTCAGCAGTCACAGCACACATCACATGTTTCTACACTGGAAGAATTCATTCTACACTGGAATTATTCATGAGATACTGTGGAAAGTATTCTAAACCTGTAGTTAGCTGTGGGAAAAGTGGAGATGTTATCCTTGCAGAATGTGGCACCACTCATACCACTGAAGCAACACTGATTCATGAAAGTGAATGTTTAGTCTCAGTGTCCATAGGGAGTTGGTGTAAAGAGTCATCAGGAATCTGGGTTTAAAAAGACAGGGGAGGGTCAGGTGCCCTTACAGAGGAACTAGAAAGAAGGCTTTAAATAGCAGAGAGAGCAGGAATGGGCTGAGAATCTCTCCAGTGCTGCTTATGTGTCAGCCAGAAGGAAGGGGGGCCTCGATTCCAGCAGCTGCCAACATCTGGCAGCTCCCAGTGCTGGCACAGCCCTGAGGGCTGCTGTGTGCAGGGCACAGGAGTGGTTGTGTTCCCCTGGCACCTGCACCAGCTCTGGGCTGTGCTGGGATTCCTGCAGCTCGTGGGGCAGGAGAGCTGTGCTTCAGCAGGGCACAGGAGTGGTTGTGTTCCCCTGGCACCTGCACCCCCTCTGGGCTGTGCTGGGACTCCTGCAGCTCGTGGGGCAGGAGAGCTGTGCTTCAGCAGGGCACAGGAGTGGTTGTGTTCCCCTGGCACCTGCACCCCCTCTGGGCTGTGCTGGGATTCCTGCAGCTCCTGGGGCAGGAGAGCTGTGCTTCAGCAGGGCACAGGAGTGTTTGTGTTCCCCTGGCACCTGCACCAGCTCTGGGCTGTGCTGGGACTCCTGCAGCTCGAGGGGCAGGAGAGCTGTGCTTCAGCAGGGCACTGTGCCCCTGGCACACCCCATCTGCACTGAATAAATACAGTGCATGAGCCCTGCTCTGTTTGCCTGCCTGGGCCAGCTTGCACAGCTCAGTTTGCCTTGGTGAGGTCTCACTTGTAGTTGGCCCAGAGCAGGATCTGCATCTGCTCTGCCTGCCTGGAGTGGGCCCTGCCCCGTGCTGAACCCTGGAAGTGGCAGATGTTGCCTGGGAAATGCTGGCTGGCACAGTTTTCTTGATTTAGGCTGACAGTGGACTGTTCTTTCACCCTTTCAGTTTATTAATACTTGTTTGCTCCTCATAAATATTTACAGAATCACGTTGAACTTCATGGCTCTGGCTTTCCCCTGCCTGTGACCCACGAGAGCTCCTTGTTTGTGACAAGCTGCAGCCTTTGGCTCTTCCCAGGGGAGATGCTATCTTTGCTTGGCACACATTAAAGAAACTTTATAAAGTCTGATCTGGCCAGGAAGGGAGTCAGGAGACAATTAGATGTTATGAGCTATTCTCTGAAGTTGGGAAACTTGACTCTGTGGATGGTGGGGAAACTGGGCAAGTTGCAACAGTGTGCAGCTCACAGTGGATGAACTTTCTCATCTTTTACACATCTCCCAAGGTGCAAACAACAGGAGAATAAACTTCACAGCCCCTAGGAGGGGCTAGGAGTGTTGCCCCTGAAGGGCTGCTCTGAGCATTCACTTACTGTTCTCATTCTAATCATTCTAAGTATCAGTGGATGTTGTTTGTCTTTATGAGACTTCAGGAAATCAGTGGGCTGAATGCATTTGCTGGTCATCAGCTTGTGTTCTCAGCACAGCATCTGAGCACTGTACAAGTGTTCATGCATTTGGTGTGCAATGATCTGGGGGAAGAAGGTCTGCCTTGCCTTTCTTTTTGTTGGTTTTAACCTGTATCAGGTACATACAGTGACACAGCAGTCTGATCTTTTCCTTTGATGGAAAATAATTCCTGTACTAAATTCAGAGATGAGCAAACTGTAACACTTTGTTCACACCCTATCAGATTACTTTTGTCTAACATCATCTGCTAATGTGATTTCACATTTTTCCTTGTTCCTGCATACATCTGTTTTCTTTAGAGACCAGTGCATTTCTCCCCTCCCATCCTGAACTGTATTAGCATTTTTTAAGGAAATGCCTCTTACCTAGCTTGTAGCAATCTCTGAAGCTTAACTCCAAAAGCTTTCTTAAGGCCAGATTTTTGTCTGACCTTGAAAGAAACGTATTAATTTGTGGTGGCTTTGCCCAGGCTACATAAAGATGAGAAGGATTAGCTTGTTTTCTAGCACAGAGCAATTAACCCTTCAAGAGGAATGTAGAGGGTGAGTATAAGATGGGGGTTTGCCTGCTTTACATCGAGCAGCAATCTGCAGTTCCAACAATGATCTGTTAGCAAATGTAGTGGCTGTGTCTTGTGGAGTTTGCATAAGCTCTCTTTGGGTGAGAAGCTCTGTCTCATCTTTGACTAAATTACATTCTTACCTGCTAAAAGTCAATTTATGTTTTACTCATAAAACATACGTAGCTTTTGCTCACCATGACCTTGAAACTGTTTTTAAGGATTTGCCCAGCACTTCTTCATAAACTGAGAAAAATGATGTTTAGGTGGAAAATTCTTTCAGAATCACAAAGACTCTTCCCTTTAATTACCTTCTATATCCTGAAGGAACCTTTGTGTGACTTGGTTGAGTTATTTATCCTCTCTGTTTAATGAAATTACCTAAGTTGTTGATGGACCAGGTGTTGTTATCACCACTGTAGGATTTTCTCGGAACCTGTCACGCTAGGAAGAGCTCAAATACTCTTCTACCATATAACTAAAAAAATATTTGAAACAATATTGTAGAAACTTCAGTGATTTAACAAGCTGGCAGTAAATATATCTGTGTAACTTTTACAATGGATTCAGCATTAGAAGAGTGGAAGATTTGTATTTCTCTTCCTTGTGCTGACTCTATTCAGTAAATGGATTTATTATTCTGGTTCTCTCCAGGTCATTCTTGACTGGGGTGTTGCCTCTCTCCAAGGTAATGAGATAAATCAGGCTGCCAGGAATAATGCTCCAGAACTGTTTGCTCCCAGAACCACCCAGCAGACTCTGGGTCTGCTGTCACACAGCTTTACAAAAGGATTGACTGTCTGTTCCTCAGTTGCCTTGGAGGTTTTTCCCTGATGGAGCTGCTGCTGGCTGCATTTCTGAGGAGTGTGAATGCCCCTCCTTGCCTACCCTGCCCACAGAACTGTAAGAGAATCATCTAATTTAACTTCTAACCAGCATGTGGGCTGAGGCAGTTGAGCAGCCACATAAAAGCTGCCTTCATTGAGATCAGGCTGGAGTCAGTGGCATAATATGGAAAGATTGTTGTGTTTTTTCAGAACTTCTCCTGTTGCTCCTATGCAAGCATAGGAGTTTAATTCCTGCAGCTCCCAAACCAATAGGAAGCATTCATCTGTGGATCTGGGAGGAATGATAGGTGCCACTTAAGTAGAAATTCCTACCCAGGGTGTAGGTAAGGTGTTTGTGCTTGGCTCAGTGAAAGCCATGTATCATTCTTCTTGCTTTCCCTGCCCCATCACCTCTTTTTTTTGGTGAGATCTTAATTTGTGAAAGAATTTGTGTGCCCAGTTAATAACATGTTTGGCCAATGTTTCTCCAATGTACTTGGGAAGGTAAAGGAGGAAATTCTACTTGATAAGGTCCAAGACCTGCTTGCCCCTCAACCTAGGCAGAAATCTTTATAAAGTCCTTAAGTAGCCTTTCTTTTTTAACAGCCTAGTCCTTTGAGGAGGAAATGCTTCTACCAAATTCATAGACCAAAGAAGGAGATAATTGGAAAATTAATTTGAATGCAGCAGCCATCATGCTGAGATGGTTGATTGTATTCTTCATACTGGTTTAGTCTCCCCAGACAAGTCAGTTTGTAAAAACACTGAAACATATATATGCACTAAAAAAGAGATTTTCAGCTTTTCAAAATAGCTCCTTTACAGGACTGTAGTTCTCTGTGACTGAAAAAAGATGTCTGGATTGGGCACTGCAATTTTAGTTTGAAGAAAAAGAAAAAGGAATTGCAAGTAAAATACACTTCCCAATGTGAATTGCTTCAAAGTGAAAGTGCATGGTGGATTTGGAGAATATTTAGCTGGTACTGCTTTTGTATTATCAGGATGATGATTGTGGGATCTGGGGGTGAATGCAGGAGTCCTTGATTCCAACTTAGCTCATGGGAATAAGCCCTTTGAAGGTGTTACCAACAGCATGGAAGAGGAGAGCTGTCCAAAAAGCTTCCTGTGGCAAAGCTGTGTTTTCAACTCAGTAATGTGTTTATAATGTGTTCCCAGATAAGGTTTCAGGGGCTCTGTTCAGGTGGCAGCTGGGTTATCATCCTTCTGCAGTGGCCTGGGATTCATTCCCTGGGATCCAAGGACTTCCAGTGGAAGCTGAGAACCAGTAAGAGGGGAGAAGAAAAGACCATGTGAGCATCTCCTGTCTTGTTGTATTTTTCAGAGAAGAAAAGATTGCAACTTGCTGGACCTGAGAGTGGGTTTTTGACCTGCTTGACATTATGTTGGTATGAGTCAGGCAGTTGGTTACCTTGTTTTGCCTCTGCTGGGTGCATTGTCAAACAGATGGACAAAGCAGGGATTGTGAGATGTGCCTGACAGCCCCATCCAGAGCAGGCACTGCCTGAAGTCCTGGTGATGTGAGGGAGTAGCAAGGCAGATATGTTATAAACCTGTTTTATGCAGCAAGACCATCAGCTTTACCTGCAGTAGTTTTTCCTTTTTGCTCTCTTGGAGGTCTGCCAAGATTTCAGCAGCCAGAGAACTTGCCATGCTACCAAAAAAATACAGTCCTGTTTATGTTGGGCTAGAAAGTGTTGTCTCATTCCTCCTGTTTTCACATCAAAAGCTTTTGGGACTCAGTTGGCTCATAAACACACTTAGGCCAAGGGAGTGAAGTGTGGGCTGCCCAGTTTTTATGTGGTACAAAGGTTGCAGCAGAGCCCTGATGATTTTCCTGTTACAACAAAGACCAGTTGTACTGCTCTGTGTCTTCCTACTGGTAAGAACTATTGAAATCAGAGGGTTTGGCCTCTGAGAGGGAAGTCTCAGAGTAACTTTTTTCTTTCACCTTCATACTCTTAACAGGGAGAACAGAGATTGTGTCTGGAGTGACTTTGCCACGTTTGCTCACGCTGAGAACATAAAGATAATGCTGTTTTCCTTTGAAAATAGAAAACTTCTTGCCCTTTACAAGGGGAAGCCCCTCCATGCCTTGGTGTTTGGTACTTAGAGCTTGGGAGTAAATGGGTGAACTAAATACCTGCTTTAGTTCTTCAGCTGTTCCTACCCAGTTTGCTCAGGCTGGATGCCTTCCTCTTGTAAATTCCTTTCAGCTACCTGTCAGACTTTGCACTTTGTTATCCTGGGAAGGATGGTTGTTTCTCAGTGACTAACTGAAAGGTTGGGTTTGATTCTGTGGTCCACGTGTATTTTTGGAGGTGTGTGTGTTTGCTCCAATTTTGTAGTCCTTAAAAATTATTGTAAAACAAAACTGGGAATTTGGGAACTTATCCAGTGAAAATGATGATGGATGTTCTAGATCACCTTAGAGCATCCATCAGGAATCAAATGATAAGAATGTCAGGGATCACCTGGGTCTGATGCTGCTTTTATGGGAGCTCTGTGCTAAAAATTAGAAGACAGAGCTTCTTCCTTTCTATTCTGGTCTGATAAAATAGCCATTTCCTGGGGTTACCTAAGGGGCTTTTCAGGCAAGTGCCTGGTGTTGGCTTGTACAGGGATGGATGAGGCAAAACAGGTCCATGTTTATCATCCTGCCCTGGGGTGGCAGCCACACCACAGAAGTCCTGGCAGATTTTTGAACACTGCCCATGCTGCTGGGCAGTCATCTGCATCATCCTCCTGCTCTAAAGGGATACAACAGCTTTGTTTCTTACTCCTGCTACCTCTGAGCCTTTCCAGTTAACTTTGTCATGAGGCAGTGGTGCTGGGTTGTGCCTTTCAGCTCAATAGGAGTCTCTGCTCTGCTCTGACCCTTAACACCAGGAGCTGGGACAGCTCTTTTCTCCATAATTTGTCAAGGACAGGAATTTTTTTGCAAGGCAAATGAAGCCAGTTATTTCCACAGCAGCAGTCACCCTCCTTACCTTAAGGAACACTCCTGGAAGACAAGTTTGAAACCACTGGTCACTTCTGGACATAATTGCAGTTTTCATAACACAGTGTTAGGTAAAACAAATGTGTGTGTGTTGTACACAATCTGAATTTTTGGAAACAAGCTCATCTTCAGTTTTCCTTTCAGATGGTTCCCCCATTCACAGATGTTTACTGGAGAGAGGATTTCTGCAAGGGCTGGTAAAATCACTGGTGTATCGTAACAAGGAGTGTCCATTTCAGTGTTTCCCATCAGTGAGGAAAAACTTATTCTGCAGTCTGGTGAAATCTACCATTTCTGGTGTCACTGCCCAGTAATCCAGCTATTTTAGGAACTCATTAACCATAAGGGATGAGGTTTTCCTAATTTTCTACCTGAAAAACAGGACTTATATGTCTGGGTCCCTTGCTTTCTTGGTAATGACTGTTGTATTGGAGGAGGCTTTGTCCTCCTTAAGACTTGCAGTGGAAATGTTTGAATGGTGTGCAGAAACAATGACCTCCAGAAGTTATGTCTAGCCTAAATTAGTCTGTGCTTTTATTCAGCATATCCACAGTGTAATGAGTTCCTGTAGGAAGAAAAGCTTGTTCCTGTTGTGCTCACTGTAGTGTAATAGCAACTATTGTTGAGGTGATCTCTGATATATGGAGGATTTAGTTGCTGTGTTCCTTTGCTTTATTGGGATTCTTCTACTTAAGGGGCAGAATCTTGGAGAAGGCAGTCAAACAAAGTAGGATTCCTCATTTACTTGTTAATGTCTAGACATCTTAGGGAGGGGGGAATGGCATCTGTGGGATACAACTTCATCCCTGTGGAAGGCTGGTGGGTTGTGCCACAGAAGTGACTGTTCCCCCCCAGCTGCCTCTGAAGTCGTGGTGAATGTGCAAGGTCAGCCTAAGAGTCAGAACAACCTCTAAATTTGGGCAGCTAAATCCCATTTTTAGTGGTTCATTGTGTGTTAGGACATGGTTAATAGGAACAAAAGTGCTTTGTTTAAAGAGTGTTTGCACTTGGTGTTGAACAGCAGCAATCTGTGGGCTCTGGCTGCTGAACAATGGTTTTGTGAAGGTCAGGCCAGTCCAACAGTCCAGAGCAGAGAAACACAACACTGGGGGTGAGGAATTAACTGCACTGTTGGAGGTCCAAAGATGGGGCATGGTGGAGATCATCAAAGGCTACTCACTATGTATCATCAGAAAGCAAGGTCCTTGTGGGTATTATCTGCATGAACATCACTGAAACATCTAAAAGTGCTGGACAGAAGCCCAGCCCCACACCCCAGTGCCTTGGCTGGCCACCAAGCAGTACTTTGGGCAGCTGAAATTGGTCAACCACAGAAACTGCAGGGAAGTGTGAGTGGATGAGTATATGTTTGTTCTTGCAAGCAGTTTTAGCAAATAAGAATTAAGTGGGGTTTTTTTTTTTGCTTTGTAATTACCTTGCTTAAATAAGAGACAAATATTAACATGAAGAACTGGTGGCATTGTTCCTTTATTTCAAAGTAGCCATGTAACACTTTGTGCTATACAACTGAAGAAAACCATAGCAATGTCACTTGAGCTCTGGTCTAGGAGGACAGCCCAGGGGCTTGAATTTAAGTATTTCTTTACTACATTTTGGTGATTTATTACATCAAATGTTTAATGTCCTAGTGCCTAAGCTAAGATCCTTTTCTTTTATGAAGGATTTAATTCTTAGCTGTCTTAGTAGCTGTATCTGTTCAGCAGCCCTGTTTTTCCAAAATGTGTCTTTTAAAGCTAGACAAGATGGCACCTGACTGAAGATTCTTGGAGAAAAGTCACTTGCAAATAAATCAAACAGGATCAGGGCAAGAACCTATCCTTTGAATAATCTTTTTTTTGTTTCCTTTTGGATTGTCTACAAGCTCAGCATCTTGAGTACTGTATCTTTGGAACCATTTCTCTTGAAATGTGGTTTCTGAATCCAAAATAATACCTCAGCCTCAGTGTCTGACCCATGTGAGCATGGTGCTAGGTGGTGTTCTTTGCTGCTGCTGTGTGTGGGAAAGAAGCAGTAGCAGGAATTTGGAGATCGCCTGAAGTCCTGTAGTTGGCTTTCCACATCTTTTCTGCCAGGGGCATCCTTCTTTTCCAGCTTATCAATTACAGGGTTTGTAAACTGGCTTGAGGAGTTGTGTTGCATGATTGCTGTGTGGGAGAAAGCTATTTCCCCCTGGCTTTAATATATGAGCTGTTACCTTCCAGCTCTGATCCAGCCTGAACATCTTTCTCTTGTGCAAGTCTGGGGACATGAGCTGACAGTGACTGTGACCTGGTGTGATGGCTGTTGTTGGGGAGAGATACCAGAGCTGAAGGCTCAGGGTTTTGGGCAGTGTGAGTGTTCTTTCCCGTGTTTTGATGAAGAATGGTTGGAACTTATCCTTTCCTGAGGTGGAGTTGGTCTGTGTGAAGTCACATCTGTCTGATATCTGCTCCCCAAATAGCTCAGTGCTGTGAGCTTCTGCTGCACTGACTGCAAGTGTGATGCTCCTACGTGGGAACACTTCATGTGCCTTGCCTTGGAGGGCTTCCTGGTGCTTTCAGCCTTCCTCATGAGTTAGGATGCTCCTGTGGTGGATTTGGTGGTGTTTGTGTAGCCTGGCTCCTCCTTGTGTTAGTGAGGTGCCTGAACACCTCTGGGACCTTTCTGTTTATTTTCTAGATAAATATTGTGTATTTAGCTTGACTTGTGATTCTGTTTTTTTTGTTGTTGTTGTTGTTTTTCCCCCAATGGCTTCTTCATTTTCAGTGCAGTTTAGAGGTGCTGGCTGATGGTTGTTCCTGCTCACTGTTGATATGACATCTCCAAAATAAGGAGGCAGCTTTGAGAACTGTCATCTGCAGATATTTGGAGGGTAGATTTGCTTCTCATGGTCAGGGAGAAAGCAGTTGGGCTGTGTAAAGGTAACAAGAAATACCCATTGCTGCCTACATTTTAGTCTGCCTCTGCTTTATTGGATTTCATTGACTGTGAAGCCCTTTTATTCCTGTTGTGGACAGGATCCCCTTGGCATATAATTTAAAGCAGACCTTTAAGATACCAGTGTTCAATCCTGATCTGTTCTGACTGCAGTCATCCAGCAGTTGCTGTTCTGTGGTGTTAGCACTGAGGAACAGTTTCATGGTTATAGAAACACAGACTGATTGTGTCCTATTTTTGTGCCAGGGCAAGAACCATCACTTCTGTATTGAGTTTTCCATAGCAAGACTTTTGAAGGGTGTGGGCAGGACAGGAAGGATGCTCAAGCATATCACCAGGAGAGCAGGGTCTGAGGTGCACCAGAGCCTGAGTCCCTCATCTTCAGAGAAGCAGAGTTCACAGGAAAGTGGCTTTTTTCAAGAGTGACACCACAACCATGTCACCTCTGATTCAGAAATTGAGGAGGGTTAATTCATTAAAAAATGAAATTACTTGTTTGGTTTCTCTAACAGCAGAACAGGCTGGCTAATCCTTTAAACTCTAATATTTAAAATAAGCAAACAATTCCTTTTAATTTGTATAAATCAAGAGTCAAAAAGCTGTAGGGGACATAAGACTTCTGTTGTTTCAGTCTCATTTTTATAGCAACTTGCTATAGTAAATATTGACTAGAGTGTAGCACAATCTTCAGGTGTCAAACTAAAGCCCCCCTCTAGTTTGTGGATATATCAGAGGCTTTCACCTACAATATTCACATAATGAAAGAAGACCAGGACTGGTTTTGCTAAGCTTTTTTCTAGCTTTTTTACCATTTTTAAAGTAAAAGGCAAGGTTTTTGTTTAGTGTGTGGCGTTTTTGAATACCAGCTCTTTATACTGCTTTTGGGTTTTTTTTCCTGGTGAAAGGGAAAACCCTTCTGTTTGTGTCTGGTGTGCTAAATCAAGACAAAGATTTGTTTAGTTTTCCTTTTTTTTTTTTTTTTTTTTTTGGAAAAAAAAACTTTTTTTTGCTTGGGGG
>VZRZ01007432.1:0-22177 GCA_013398175.1 Climacteris rufus | reverse complement strand
TTTTCCTTTTTTTTTTTTTTTTTTGTAGGTAAAGAAAGCCTTTTTTGCCTTGGTGGCAAATGGTGTGAGAGCAGCTCCACTGTGGGAGAGTAAAAAACAGAGTTTTGTAGGTAAGTATTTCTGACATTCTTCAGGATTACTTGAATTTCCAGGGTGCTTTATTGTTGCAGGAGGTGATCTGGGGCTGCCATCATCTGCCAAACCGGAGAAATACCCAAGAGGGTTTCTTTGTCCTCCTTGAGAGGTGTGAAGTGTTGCCAGCTTTTGTGGGGCTGCTGTGCCTTGGGAATCGTGGTGCTTCTTGGAGGTCCTGACCTTCTGAAATTCAATTTCTAATATTTGCACTTCACTGTGTATTTAAAAATAGAGGCAGAGGTCACAAAAAGGAAATTTTGAAACAGGAACTATGAAGAGAATAATTTCATTGTACAGGATCCAAATCTGAGTGCAACACAAGCTTGTGCTCAGTGCCTGTGCTCAATAAGGTGCACTGAGGAGTCTCTAAATACCAGAACTAATGCTGCAGAGATGTCCTATATTGGGAGGAAAACATCAGGTCTATGTATTGCTTTTTGAAAATTCTTGTCATAAATTGCCACAACAATAATCTTCCAAAACCAGATCTTTGTTGCAGTTAGAAATTGGGGTCATAGTGGCAGTGATAAATAGAATTATATGTGCTTCTTGTGACCTGGAATGTAGGTTGAGGATTCCTGGAAATGAATGGTAGAGACTTAATAAAGCATTTGTTAAAATATTTTAAATGCAAGAGGGGAGGAGCAGTAGTTTCTTGCAATACACCATAGGAGTGCTGTGTCTTTTATATTTAATTTCATTTCATTTCTTGTTCTGTCTGTAACTAAGCTCTACTGATTTAAAGCTGACCTCCAGATTAATTTTTCCCTTCCCCATTTCTTAGTTTCTTCAGTTTAGATGTAAGAGTAGTAAACAGTGGAGCAATTGCATCTTCTCAAATCTAGAACTTGAAAGCTCAAAAAAGATTAATATTTTCAGGTAATTAACACTAATCATCAATATTATATTACATAGCTGGGTGTTGGTGCTTAAAATATATATATACACAATGGATGTGCTGTTTTTTTCTTTGAAAAAGTCACATTTCAATACAGAGGATTACCATGGATATGATTGAATGAAGCTCTGTAATAAATAATAAGAAAAATGGATTATACTGTTCCTTCATGTGAGTCTAAGGGTCTGCCTGACTTGGCAAGGACACAATGAGAATATGTCTTGTTCAGGAAGAAAATGAAAGGCAAGAATAGTTCTCCAACCTTGAAAGATGTGCTAAACCCCCCTTTTCTTTCCATGCTTTTGGGGGTGGATATGGTCTGAATTCAGGGGGTTTTTGGAGTCAGATTGAAAGTGAGGAGAAGCACAATTTTCAATATTACTTCAGACATGTTTTTATTCTGAAGTACTGTGTCAGTGTGAAAGAGAACAGACATAGTTTGGAATTTCTACTGTTAAGTAGTCCAATAGAAGTAGCATTTTACATGGATTTAACATTTATTAAATTATATTTTGTGAATATAAATTGAGAAAATAGCTGAAAGTCCTACATGTTAAGTATATATCTAAAATTCTTCTTTTAATGTATCACTTGTTACAGGAATGTTAACAATTACAGATTTCATTAACATACTGCATAGATACTATAAGTCTCCAATGGTAAGTATGAAGTTAATCTATAATTTGATTATTTGTTACACAATACAGAGACTGAAATACCAAACTCAAAGATTTATGATGATTGTCATTATTATTTAAGTCTTTGGATGGCAGCTTGCAGAGGCTTGGATGCTGCAAAAAATGACTGTTCTTGGAGTGATGGTGTAGAATAAACAAGTTAAACTAGTTAAACCTATGCAAATATTTTAGTTACGTGGCTGAATTGCACAATCAGTTGGAGATCTGTTGAATTCAATTAACTGTAATTTAAAATTCCCATTTGTAGTCAGTTGATGAAATTCTCTAGCTTGCATGTTCATGCAAACATTTACATCCCTTTCTTGTTCCTGTCAAATCACAATTCCCCCTCTACCAATTAAAACATATGTACTATGTTTTACCAGCTAAAAAAAAAATCAAGAGCAGTTGGATGGAGCAGACATCTGATGTATTTGCCTTCTCAAAGCTCATGTTAATTCTTAAAATTTATAGTGGAATTCTTGTCAGATGCCAGTAGGGTGGTGCACTGTCCTTTCTTCATGTTAAAGGATTCTTTTTCTCTCCCTGGGGATGTACAAGGAGTGGGGGGAGGAGCAAATGAAAAGTGCTTGCACACTGGTGATTTCTTGAAAATTGTTTCCATATTGTAATGACCCTCTCCATCAATACAACTGTTTTTTCCATGAGATTTTACCCAAGGTCTGGCTATTGTCACTTATTTACATTGTCTAAAATCCTGTTCATTGGCTCTGCTCAGAATGGCAGCAGCAAGGAGAAATAGCTGAGGAGTCATAATATTGAATTTAAGTGACTGATGGAGTCTTCTATAAGTAAAATAAATAATGTTCCATCAGTCCTAAGAGGTTAAATTATATTGAAAATATAATTCTGAAGGTATTTTAGTCATTCTTTCTGAATGCATCAGGACACACACAGTGTGAAGCACATTGCTATTTATGTGCTAGGTGATATCCATAATTGATTGGTGAGAAACATCCAGGTAGTTTCTCCCTAAAGAAGTGCTCTTGCTTGTTAGTAATCAAGTAACATTAATTAATCTGGTAGCATTAAGAAGTCAAGTGATCAGGCTTTTTACTGGAGTGGGTGTGTGAGGAGTCAGCCCAGGCTTTCCTCAGGGTGGTTGGTGGAAGGTGATACAAATGCCTGAGGGGGAGCCCTGGACTCCTAAACAGAGCTGGACTGCAAAGCTAGGCCAGAGTAAAGTCTTTGCTGTCCCCTGGTGTGCTAAATCCAGGATGGTGCTCTGCATGGGGCAGGATTGCACCCTTTCTTCTTGTTAGAAGGAATGCTTTGGACTGTTCTTGCTCTGTTTTCAGCAGTGAAATAAAAGAAAATGATTCAGATGTTTGCGATGTTAATGATGGATTTAAAATTAAATTGCTTCAAGTTGAACTTCCATCTACCCATTGTAGGTTCAGATTTATGAATTGGAGGAGCACAAGATAGAAACCTGGAGGGGTAAGAATATTTACTACTTGGTTGATAATTTGCTAGGTTCTGCTGTTTTTTCAGTATAGTGGATTTTTAATTCATCATAGCCTTGGCTTGTCTCTCTCCACACACTTTGTAATGAAAGCAGAAATAGTAAAAGCTTCTCTTTTGGCTCCTGTTGCTTATTTTTCTTTCTGAAACAGCACATGCAGTGGTGAGCTGGCCTATATAATGCTTTGCCCCTCATTCATGGTTCATATCAGCTTGTTCTTTCAGAAAGAAAAAAAAGCAAGTGGAGTGAGGCAGATGTGGAGTGGGAATGAACAGACCCAAGTGATCTGCACAATGCAAGTGTAGAAATTCCTGCAACATTCTGGGTGTGAACAGAAGTGCTGAATGCAGGGAGGCAGCTCCATGTGCAAAATAGACTGTGTGCCATGGAATAATACATGGAGTCAGAACCAGAATGACTAAAGGATTATTTGCTGTAATTGCAGTGACCTCTGGTGGTATCAAGCTTAGTCCTGCTTTGGAATTTTATGTCTTTTTAATGTCAATATAGAGGACTGTGCATAAGTGGTAGAATAACTAAAGTAGCTGTGTATATTGCTGTCTGCCACTTAATTTTGTGTTCATAAAATGCTTTCATAAAAAAGTTAATGTTTCCCTGTAAAGTGGTAACAGTCTATTAATTTTCTATCCACAGAGCTTTATTTACAAGAAACATTTAAACCTTTAGTGAATATCTCCCCAGATGCAAGGTAGGATTTTGCTGTTCACTCTGCTTAACTTGGAATACACTAACTCCATCTCAACACTGGATTTAAGGGTTCTTTATATAAAAGGAAAAAATTTATATTATAAACTACAGAACAATAATGAAGGGCTGTCTTTTAATATAATCAAGAAGATGTGAGAGCTTTTTTTTAACTGTGAGTGTGGACTTTTTTGATGATGCAAAGCAGGGAGTTTTTAATTGAACTTTTGCCTTTCATCAGCATAACTGTTCTGGTAAATGAACTGGACATGGGACAAAATTAATTGCCCCAAAACATGCAAAAAAGGCAATATGATGACCCTTCAGTCTCCCTGCAGGTCATCTTTATTTCAGGGAAAAAAGCTGTAGAGAGCCCTTCAGTTGTCTTGTTCTCAGCAGTCACAGTAATTGGAAACTAAAAGTACTTTTCAAGACAATAACTTTCCTTAACTAAAGGAAAGACAATATCTCTGTGGTTTGTTCTACCACAAGGCTGTGTTTCTTAAAATACAAATGACTGTCCTTTCCTTCTTCATGGAAGTTGAAAGAAACAGTTTTTAAACTGTCATTATGCCTTATTTAATAAATAACTTGAGAGAGAACTTTAGTTGATCATTTTTGTCTTGACTACTACTTAATTGCTGAACTGCAGGGTGAACTTCTGGTTCTTGCATTCAGTTTGTGGAGCAGGATTGTTTATGCCTTGTCAAAGGAAGCTGGTGAAGGGAACTTTGGTGATTACCTCCAAGTAATTCTATGCTGTATCCTCAGCAGAATTGCCATTTAGTCATGGATAAGTGATTCAATTAAGTCATGAGGGATGTATTTTGAATGGCAGCAGGTTGCAAAGTGAATTGTTAAGACAACAGAGTAGTCTTAATTGTTTTCAGTCAAAGGTGCAGCAAGAGAAGCCTTGCAATGAAGAAGATGCAGTCAGACTTTTATAAGAGGTGACGGCAAGTCAGCTTCAGACCTGCTCCAGAAATGGGTTTGGGTTCTGTGACAGACTGCAGCACTGAGGAATAGTTAAATACTCCAGGAGAGGAATCCACAGCAGTGGGGGCACCTTGGCTATGTGAAATGGGGCTGTTCCTTCCCTCTAGTGAGCTCAGAACACAGGAATAATGAAATACTTACTGCAGGAGAGGAATCCACAGCAGTGGGGGCACCTTGGCTCTGTGAAATGGGGCTGTTCCATCCCTCCAGTGAGCTCAGAACACACAATTGTGTTTGGGAAGAAGCCTGCTTCAGCAACCAGGTGTTTATCAGAGTTTACAAACTTCATCACTTGTTAATTTATTGTAGTTGCTGCCCAGCTGCTTTGTCATGGTCTTACTGTAACCAAGGGGAAAAACAAAGTGTCACCTGCAAGAAGAACAGCCTTGCACAGGTTGCAGTGTTGTAAATCCGAGTCTGCAGTGGCTGGAGGAATCCCCAGTTTCAGATCTCCTGAGGATAACTTGCTGCCAATCCCCAGTGATAATTCAGTGAAATTGTTAGATAATTGTTCTGGCTTAATTGCACTTAGCCATAAAAATGCTCATTTTAGGAAATGTTACAGAAGTTTGGGATTGGGATTCATTAAGTGCAAGAACTCTGTTTTTCAGTCTTTCTCTCTGAACAGAAAGACCCATTTTGAGTGCAGGGATACTGCAAGCACAGCACTTTTTGGAAAAAAACAATTTACACTTGTGAAGAAATATTTCATTTTCTTAATGGGTTTAGATGTCCATGAGCATACAGTTGTTGATGTGTTGCAAAACAAAAAGCTGCAAAAGTTAATCTGAAGTCCCTCAACTTCTTTTTTTTATAACCTTAAAGATAATGCAAATAATTTCTCATCACATGTACTTTATGGGGGTTTATAAATGTGTGCATATATAACACTTAGAATTACTCATTGTCAGCTAGAATTTATTAAAAAAATAAAATGTTTCTCTCCTCAGCCTTTTTGATGCTGTATATTCATTGATCAAAAACAAAATCCACAGATTGCCAGTTATAGATCCAGTCAGTGGAAATGCACTTTATATACTTACCCATAAAAGAATCCTCAAGTTCCTCCAGCTTTTTGTAAGTATTTAAAGCTGTGCTGTACTTAACTGATTTTTCCCTCACAGTAGACATCTCTTGTAATTAAGACAGTAGACATCTAATGTAATTAAGTAATTAAAGTCTTAGTGCAGAAATTTCTTGATAAACTTCCACATTCATTGTGTCTGTGTGTATCTTTTATTGGTAACAGAGAAATTAAAGCTTGGTGTGGGACCTGTACTTTACCTTTGTTTTAATCCTTTAAGGAAACCTAAGCACCAAGGACTTGTCTATTGGAGTAATTTGCTGTCCTTTCTTCAGAAGTTTACATGAAAAGAAAAATGAGTTCTCTCCCAGAGATGAGATTGTCATTACTCTCTGTAGTAATGTTAATCACAGCAGTGAGCAGAAGGCCAAACAAAGCAACCAGAGTTCAGAATAAATATTCAGCTTCATATTTTGCTGCCTTCTGTCTCCAGTTTTAGTGGGAATGACATAGCTTAGGATCTAAAGCTTTTAGTGATGTGTTACTACCAAAAAAAAAAAAAAAAAAGAGCAAAAATTTTAGTTACATAGTCTTAATTTAGAGCTGCTTTGAATAGAAACTCTTGAGTCTGAGCTTTTTTGGGCTTTAAATTAATCTTGTAGCAGGTCACTGCAGTGGCTGCAGGTGGATGAGTGAATACACTGAAAATACTTTCCTGCTGACTCTCCTAGATGTCAGAGATGCCAAAGCCTGCCTTTATGAAGAAGAATCTGGATGAACTTGGAATAGGAACTTATCACAACATTGCCTTCATACATCCAGACACTCCTATCATTAAAGCCTTGAATATATTTGTAGAGAGAAGGATATCAGCATTACCTGTTGTGGATGAGTCAGGTGGGTGCTGGGACTTGTCCCACAAAAGTGTGGGAAGAGAAATGGTGCTGAGCCCTGGACTGATGCTGGGGTGGGAGGAGAAGGCAAGAAAAAGTAAAAAAAATGGTTTAAAAGGCCTGGGGAAGAAAGGGAATGTAAAGAAACACTTATGCAAAACTTAGGCTGATGGGCTTGGAAAAACTTCATTATTTGGTGGGTTCTTGGTGGGGGTTTTCTTCAGTCTGTCCTTCTTGACTTGTCATTTCTTCCTGTGTAATTGGAAGGTAATGCAGAGAGCAAGAAAACTGATTTTGTATTTTAAGCACTTTGTTAACTTTTGTATTTCTTTTTTTTTTTTTTAGGAAAAGTTGTAGATATTTATTCCAAATTTGATGTAATAGTAAGTATATCTCTTAAATTCTATGAAATATTTTATATGTAGTAAGCATTTGCAAATTAATTTGTTAATATGACAGTTTTATTTTGTTCCTTAGGCTGTAGTTAACACACTGAATGAAAGAGATCCAATTCACCCTGCATTTAGTTTTTTTATTGCTCCTTTTATTTAGGTTATCCTTAGTAGTACTGTTTGCACACAGGCTTCTGCTGCTCTGGATGTTACCCAAAATGAGATCTGGCTGGGCATAATCCAGAGAAGGGAATCAAAGCTGGTCTGCATTTAGTAGGAATTTCCTAGAAGGAATTTCCTACAAGGAATATCTGAGGACTCAGGGTTTGTCTGGTGTGCAGGAGAGGAGGCTGAGGGGTGATGGTTTCACTGCTCTGGAGGCTTCCTGAGGAGGGGAGGTGCTGAGCTGCTCTCCCTGGCATCCAGGCAGGGATGTGGGAATGGCCCAGAGCTGCACTGGGGGTTCAAGGGGACTTTAGGAAGTATTTCTTTTTACCAGGAGGTGTTTGGACACTGAACAGCCTTCCCAGAGGGGGGGTCACTGCCCCAAAGCTGTCAGTGCTCAGGAGGCACTTGGACAGTGCCTTTAGTAAAGGTTTTGATGCTCCCTTGGACCAGGTGATCACTGTAGGTCTCTTACAACTGAATTGTTCTGTTCTGTTTCTATTTTTGAGCAAGGATTTTCTTTTTCCAGCTGCTGCCACTCCACAGTCTGTTTTGCAAGAGAACTCAGGTTTCTCCATGCAGTCTGATTACTTTGTACAACTTGACCTTCTCAGTGATCCAAGAACTGCTTGGCCCATTCTTTTGTGTCCCTGAGTGCAGAGTATTGCATCTGTACTCCTTTGGTTCACATCTAATTCAGGAAACTCTTTCTGGATTTCCCTCAGGATTGCAGTGTAGTCAGATTCATGCCATTCTTTGGCAGCCTCAGACAGCAGGGGCTCTTCTATTCTCATGGCTTTCAGAAACTTGAATTTTTTTTTTCTCCCTGTCCCCTCTCAGCTGTTTGCAGCTGCCTTCTAACTGCAGCATCTGACAGCTGCATTATTTTTTTAGAGATTTCAGTGCTGAGGTTGCCACCAGCCAGCTGTGCTAATGAAGAAGCAGATGTCTGAAATCCTGCCTAGAATGCCTTCAGTAAAATGGAGAATAGTCCCAAATGGAAATACTTTTAAGCTTAAAAATATCTCTGGCTGCAAATACTGTTCTTAACACCGAAAATTTTGTGATGTCACTGCTCTTTCCTGTCATTTCTAGGCATTTGTCTTTGTTATTTGGTATTCTCTACTGTGTGAGATCCTGTTCTGCCATAAAAACTTGTCAAGGAATGATCAGTAGCTTCAGGGAGAACGATCTGATGGATCAAACACAATGGAATTTCACAGTTGGTGGATTCAGTGTTTCAATTTGTTTTGTAACTGTGTTAGATTTTGAGGCAGGGCATGTTTCCTTAATTTCCCATTCCTCTTCAGAAAGACACCAGAAGGAAGAGTCTTTCTTATGTTTATCACTTTTTTCCCATTTTGAGTGGTGAGGCAACAAAACTGAAAATTATTTTTAGAGATGTTGGATCATTTATTTGGAAAAATACATATTGGGGTCAAGGAAAAAACCCACACCACAAAGACTTTAGGATGTAATTGTTTGCTCCCAGGTAGTAGCATGGGAAAGAATTAAAGCATCTATTGATTACTTGGGAATTTTCCTCACATGTATTACTTTGCTTATTAAATGCAGGGGGAAAGATTCTGTTCTTAAAAGATAATCCCTTCTGAGGCTTCCAGTCTGCTTCATCCTGATATTCAGCTTTAAAAACAAAATGTAATCTGAAGTGTATAATTTAATGTTCCAATAAACAGAATTTGCAAGATTCAGCTGATGATTTTTAACTTTTAACCATGTGGTTAATATGCTTACTTGGTGGTGTAAGCTCTGCCAGTACCTACAGCTGGTTAAGTTTATAAATGTCTTGCATTTTAAGAGTTCTGAATTCATTTTCAGGTTCTTGACTGGAGAAACCTGGGACTGGAGTGATGAATAGGAATAGCTGTATGTTCCATTTGTTATTGTGTGTAGGGTGACTTCAGTTTGTAGGGCCTTTTTATGTCCTCTCAATGTCCTTCATTAGGACCTTGTTAAATGAATTAACTAAAATTGCTTTTGTCTTCATGATCATCTCCAGCCTGTCTTGTCATGCTCAGTGTAATTCAATCCAAAAACTTGTCCTGAGTATGTTCCAGCCAAAAATTAATTTAATTTTACTGCTTAGTCCAGTGCTTTGATTTAAAAGCTCTGTCTTTGTTCTTCCCTCAGTGCCTCAGTAGCAAAATCAGTGGGCCAGGGTGTGCCAGCACTACTGAAATACCACTGTGGTCTCACCTACACAGAAAGCTCTTGCAGGTCTGGACAGGGTCCCCTCACTGCAGGCATGGTCCTGTTCTTGGAATGAAAATTGGGAATGTCAGCTTTCAAATTCTTTTAATCTCCTACTTTTAGTGATGGGGATGGGTTTTCATTTATGTTCTTCCTCTAGTATTTATTCAAACACACCAGACACACAAATTGTCATTGGATGACAGCACCAGCCGAGTCCAGGAGAGGGAGTTTGAGCCCACAGATGAGAAAGGTGAACAATTAATTTGCTCTCCACTGAGATCTCAGTCACTAAGATCTTCTCAGTGGGTGGTGTTCAGAGCAGTTGGTGTCCTCCCCTGTCCTATGAAAAACAAACAACAAAGAAATTGCATATTCTGTGTAGTGTGAAATCTGAAGAACTTCACCTTTACCTTTTCTACTCATGGCAAAAGCAGGATGAGTGACACCAAGCCAAAGATCAGATACAAAGTAAGGCTTGCATTGGCCTAATGCTTATCACCAAACAGTTTTATCAGTTAACCCAGGGTGTCACATGCTGTGCAGCATAATTTTGTGCTTGACACTTCCCAGCACCTGAAGCTGAAGAGCATCTGCTTTGTTTAATGTTACTTGCAATGGACTCAGACCAGAAATGCCTATCTGCTTGATGCCAAAATATTTACTTTATTGAGTTGTTTATTACTAAATCCTGAGCTGTCTGATGTGGCCTGGGTTTGTTTTTTTGCAGAATCTTGCTGCTGAAAAAACATACAATAACTTAGATATCACGGTGACACAAGCCCTGCAGCACCGCTCGCAGTATTTCGAGGGTGTTGTGAAGTGCAGTATGCTGGAAACACTGGAGACCATTGTGGACAGAATAGTGAAGGCTGAGGTGAGTCCCTGCACCATCAGTTAAAATTTGTATTGTGAAACTAATAAACAGTGCAGATTTAGCCTCTTCAAGTTGTTTTGATTAGCTGGTGAAAGTGGTTTTAATAACTGCGTGTGTCAGGTGTCAGTCTGCTTTAGATTCAGGTTTTAGATGCTTAGAGAGATGTGCAAAATATTTCAGTGTCTCTGTAATAATACTCAGTTATTTGTATTTCTGTTTTATGATATTAACTGAACTGAATGCCAAGCTTTTCTGAAAAAAAAAAAAAAAATTCTTCCAAGCCTGCCATAACTTCTGCAGACAAATCATTTGTTAAACTCCAGTTTATAGCTTGGCTCAGGAAATTTATTGGGTGCAATTAGTTGATGCATATGGAATCCTGCAGTGCTCTCATAGAAATGCTGTGAAACAGGGCCATAAAGTAAATCCTTGTTAAGAAACCTTCATGAACTGCTCTTGTGAATTTTTTATCTGTGTGTTATTCATTATTTTGGTGCTGTTTATCTTGTTAGTACTGGGAACTTCCTTACACACAGGTGAATAAGTCTGTAGGTCTTCCTCCCCTGTAAGGCTTCTCTGCAGAAGAAAATCAGTGTTACCAGTTTCAGTCATCTCTGAGGTGTGATCAGCTCCATTTAGATGCTTTAACTTCATCAATTACAAGATTTATTTATTTTTTAGGGCTGTAATCCTGTATATATTTGATACAAGGAAAACTTCCCTTTGTTAATAATCCCTAGAAACCTCCATTAGGCAATTTCTACTTGTAACTTTTATGCATTTTCTTAAGCTCCCTCCTGAAATTAAATAATTTTAGCATTGCTGATGCACAGATTTCAAACTTGGATTGTTTTATTACTATCTTAAGAAGCTTTAGACATTTGGGTTTTAAGAACAACTCCTACCCTCTGGTTCAGTCTAAACACAGTGAGATTACATGCAAAAATGAGTCAGTCAAAACTACTACAAAGCTATTTTTAGCTGCCAGACAAGTGCTTGATCTTACAAGCAATTAAACAAATGAAACAATTACATTGTCCATTTTTCTTGAACTCATTACACTGAGAGAGGAATAAAATGATTAAATATGTGCATATGCAAAAACTAATAAACCTGTCTAAATTATCAGCCACATAGTTTCATCAAAAAGAAAATATTTTCTCTCAACTTCCAAGTGCAGAGAGATCATTCACTTGGGTAAAGGCAAACATGCAGTAGGCTCTGAACTGTGGACAAACACTTTTTTTAGGATCTCTTAGGAGCTGGTTCAGCTGTGATGTGTGGGTTTTACAACCCTGGGCAGGCTCTGGTGCCAGGAGTGACATCAGAACTCTCCTGGTTCTGCTGGAGCTGTCACAGCCAGCCAGCCTCAGGGTACAGGAGTACCCACCTGATTTCCCTGCAGTTAGGACAGAAGTTCTGTAGTGCAAAATGTCCCAAGAAGAGGTTTGAAAGGATAAGATCATTGTTGGAAGATGCAGTCTTGCTGTTGAGAAATCTGTTTTCCAAGTTGTGTCCTTGTGTTTATTTGCATGGATAAATCAAATCCTTTTTCTGTCTTAAACAATCTGTTTAAAACAATTTGTTTTAAAATCACTCTGGCACTCAGTTTCAATTGTGTAGCCCTGTGAGAAAAATTAACTTAAAACCAACTTGGACATGTCAAAATACAGCGAGTTTTAGTGCAATGCCTCTCTCTGCTGAGAAAGGTAGAAAGTTTTTTTTCAGAAGGATTTCTCATTTTATTACTGGATCTGATTTTTTGAGATCACAGGCTGAGTTGGGCAGAGGCTGTAAGTTGGGGAGAAGTGTTTGATGTGAGTGCCACTTTCTGAGAGCAGAAGCATTTTCAAGACCTAGATTTTGACTTCCCTATCACTTCAGATGAGATTTTGTTGCCATGTCAGATAGCTGTGTGCTTTTTTAACATGCACTATTTTCATTTATGTAGGGCAAGCATGTTTGTGTTGCCATGAGAGAATTGTTATTGCTGACATTTTGAACCATTCTGGGTTGTTGTTTTCTACTTGTCTTCATACTGCTTTACTCCAGGGGTTTGTTTGTTTGTTTGTTTTTTGCTTTGGCTACCTAAAATCAGGTAAATATATCTCAGACTCTTGTCCCTGCTGGCAGGTTCATCGTTTGGTGGTGGTGAATGAAGCTGATAGCATTGTGGGTATCATCTCCCTTTCTGACATCCTACAGGCTTTGGTACTCACACCTGCAGGTATGGAGCTGCTGTGCACACCCTGCTGGGTTTCATTTATTTCACAGTGATAAACGTTTCATTTTCAGCTTTTGTAACTGATTGTGGTTCTTAAACACACAGTTCAGTTCTCAGAAAAAATACTGACAAAATACTCAAACTAAATACTAGACTGTCAGTCTCCTGTTCACTGGGGAGGGCATGCAGAAGCTTCATGAATGTCACTGCTGTTCACATTTCTTTTTTTAGAGAAAAAAACCACCCTTGATTAATGTTTTAACAGGATGAAGTTGAATATATAGACAACATCTACATCAGGGTAGCTTCCTCACCTGAGTTTCTGTACTCTGGCCAAATGCTCCTACTGTGGAGTCCACTAAAACTTCTCTTCTTGGAGCCCTGCTGCTGTCCAGCTATGCTGGGGGTTTTAGTTGGCACAAATTATGTCAGAGATGGCACCTCAAGCCCACCAGAATTATTGCAGTAGAAATCTCTGGTGTGATCCAGTTAAATCTCTGGTGATCAATCTAAACATGATCAGTTCATTTTAAGAAGAGTGTCCAGCAATGGGTTTATTTCTTCTACTTTTATCTTGGTTATGGAGGTTGCTTTTTGTTTGGTTTTGGTTTTAAGTTTTGTCCAAGCTCTTAACCTGCTTTATGTTCTTAATTGTAACTTCACTTTGACCACATAAATTCCTTCAGTGTCACAAGAACTAAAGCAGAGCCCTGTGTTGGCTTTGTGAGGAAGGCAAAATGTCTTGAGGATTTTTTGCATTTTGCCTCGAAAAAGAAAAATCAGACTAAACAAATAGAGCTGGACACATCCTTCAAAAAAGAAAGTCTAAATGTGAGCTTAACTGAAATCTCTTACCTGCCCTGATAGATGACATAATTTTGTAAGAGTGTTTTTCCTCTGTAGACTTAAAAAAAAAAAGTTAATGTACTTTGTTTAAATAGTGAGATTTCTGCTCTGAAGAGAGTAATCAGTGGTGCTGCTGGAGGTTTTGTGTCAGTACATCTGGTTCCTTTTAATGACCTGGAAGAGCAGGAGCCAAGAACCCAGCTCTCTGTGAAAGCAGGGATGAGAAATCAGCCCAGAGCTCTGGGTCAAATGGAATCCTTGCCTGGAGAAAGAACAGAGGGGTGTCTGTCCCTCTGAAGAGGGAGCTGGAAAGACAGGCAGCAGAGGAAGGAATTTCCTCCATGGCTGGAGGGTAGAAGGACCCAGGAGAGCAGAATTTAGTGCTAATGGGACAAAGCTTAGACAGAAAAGCTGCATTTGGATCCTGGCAAAGCAAGAGCTTCGTTGTGCTGGAGTTACATGGACACCTGCACTGCAACTCTGAGAGCTGATGGAAAAGTGCTCTGGGATTAATTGCCAAGGGCAGTTCCTGCTCCCACTCCTGAGATCCCTGAGCTGCTGCAACTCCCTGATCTAACAGGAAACTGAGCCAGCAAAAAAGCTGCAGTTCTGTCAGCCTGGCACACTGAACCTGCCCCCAGAACAGTCTGTGTGAGGGCAGGGGTTACAGCCCCAGAGGGGGCAGGATTATGCCCCTGCAGGAGATGAGGTGAGGGAAGGCTTTTTTTGGGAGCAGTTAAGCACCAGATTGCAATTCCACAGGCAGCTGCCCAATTTTAGACTAGAATTTATCTCATGCAGGGAGGATGTCTGTGATGTAAATCTGATTTGTAGAGTATGAAGTGTGACTTAGCTCCTAAGAACACCAGCTAAATCATGTGTCCATCTCTCCTCACAGACTGGAAAGGAAAATTTATTGACTGGCAGGAATTAAGGCCAGCCTGTGTTAGGGAAAAAAAAATTATCAGTTGTAATGTGAAAACTGATGTATTTAATGAATCTTTCAGTGTTTGATTATACATTACAAACAGCAACTCCAGGTTGCTGGCAAGAGTTTCTTGCTCTGTAGAGTTGGATGCTGAATCCAAGCTCTCCATAGGGTTCAGTCATTGCCCAGCATGTTTGAGTACCTGGAGAAGAGGTGAGCTGCTGCACAGTCCTGCTGGACAGGTCTCTGAGATCCCTGCTGTGGGCAAAATCTGCCTCTGAGCCAGGAAAAATGGGTCTATCAACACAGTGTAGTTAAATTGAATTCTTACAGTTTGTGCTCAAGCAGGACTCATTTTTTTGGGGCTATTATGATGATTAAGCTTGGCTCTAAGCTGAGGGACAGGTTTGGGCTGTGGGTTTTTGCTTGGGAGTTTTTAAACTAATTTTTTTTTTATGCTGAGGAGAATCTTCAAAGGCACTTGGAGTAACTTCCTAGAAGAGTTGCTCAGACTTAGCAGTGAAGTAAAGCAAGGATGGTCTCAAGGCCTCCCTGGCTCTGTCTCACACTGACATTTAGCAGTTCCACAGTTGCATAGTGGATGCTTTCTGGATGTTGTATCCACTACTCAGACTCTGGTCATGTGGTCAAAGAAAGTTGCAGCATTTGGAGTGAGCTCTGCCTGAGGAAATCACCTCTGCTTTCCTCTTCCTCCACAGGTGCCAAACAGAAGGAGAACGAGAGCGAGTGACTGCTGTGAACGTGCACGTTGGCAGGAGAAGCTGAACAAAGTTTCTGGGTCGTTTGTCTCAAGAGCAGTGACTGCAGTAGAACAGAGCAGGATGGTTGAGAATGTGTTTTGGGACTTGGTGATGGATGATGAGTCTCTTCCCCCCAGTGATGTCGCAAAAAAAGCAGCATGACAAAAGCTTATGTTCCAATGTAGGCTCGTATTTCAAAATGTCTTCAAAACATTTGCTGGAAGACTTCACATGATGTCCTTCATTAAAATGCACTGTATTCTGAAACTTTTTCATTTTGTATTTGACAGAAGTCACTGGTCAGCAATGGATATATGTGACATAAGGCAAGTGTATGGCATATTCATATCATAGTGCCTTATGTCAAAATACAGCAATATGTCATCACTGTTGCCCATCACTGTCAAAGGAAGTGTTGTGCTAAACGAGACACTGTATTTGAATGTGAAAGTCTTTAAACCTAAAACCAAATCAGTTTCAGTTCTCATCAGATTTGTCATACAAGCTGTAATTTGGGTATTGGTAGACTTCTTTCAAACTTCAATGACAGTTTTGTGTTCAATGTTGCATTCTGAACTGAAATGTAAAACAAGACTGATTTAAAAACAGCTTTATTTATTTTTACTTTCATGACAATTTTTTACACATCTTTGGTGGATAGCTAAAATTTCACCATATCCATTAATAAACTGTTGATTGTTATACAAACAAGTGGGAGATTTTTCTCATTATTTAAAACTTTGGAGGTGCAGAAGCTGTGGCCTCTTGATCAGTCTGTGTCACTTGAGCTGAAGATTTTGGAAGCGTGGATTGAAAGTGCTCTGTACTGTCACACACAGGCACCATGGAGGAAATGAGGTGCCAGAGGACAATGTTTTCACCTGTATTAAAGTGTAAAATGATGTTTGTACAACCAAAACCCGAAACTTTTTATTGTATATGATTTGTACAGAAGTGGAGGAGCGAGGAGAGCCGGGGGGTGTTTGCTCATGTAAATGTACTGTAAAGTTTGAAGATGAGACTTTTATAATTGTAGATTCTTGTAGATGGAAGAAATTAAACCCTACAACATGAGTTTGGTTTTAGCAGTTCGTGCCAAGTTCTTTCACAGGTATGAATGTACATGCATTTGGATTAGTGCAAACCAGGAGTAGGAACATTCTTATCTTTCTTTGACTTTAAAGGTGGCTTATGCTAAGGGAATAATGCAGGCAGGGCTTCTGAACTGTGTTTTCAGCCTGAATATTGCACTGGAATAATGCTGGAAAGGGATTCATTATTTTTCCATTTATTCACATGGAGGTAAAAGGTGAACAGTTTTCAGTTTGCTTATAAAATGTAAATATAATAGCAATAATGATAATAATGATGTAAAACTCTTCCTTCAGAACTTTTCTCCTTACTACAAGAATTTAAATTTTGAACTAAATGTGTGAAAATGTTCTCTTACAGGTATCTTTCATGTCTAAAAATATTCCTGTAGTACATGATAGAAACTGTTCACTTAGACTTTCCCTCAAAAATATTGTTGAGTCTTTTCCAGCCCCTTTTCTGACTGTGTCTGACTCTGTTCCCTGCAGTTCCTGATGGTGTTGAATTGGAGCAGCTGCTTTGTCTTAACAGCACCAAGCTCGGGGTCTGCTGCTGGTTGCTGCATCAGAGCTGACACCAGCCCAGCTCTCATTTATGGGGGAGATGAAGGGATTGAAACTAAAAATCGTGGCTCTCGTTTTTCATGGGGTGTGTGGAGGGGGTGGTTTGTGGTAGGTAACTCTGGTTGAGGGTAAGTGGGCAGCAGTGCTGCCTGCAAATGCCACACAGAGCATGCAGGTGCAGCTTTGGGAAAGCCAGGATGCTGCTCCAGCACAGGCACTGGAGCCTTGGCTGGGAGAAGGGATGGCAGGGAGCTGCCCAGAAACATCGTGAGGTCTCCATCACTCTTCTGCCTGAGCATATTCTTCAGCCCTCTGGTTAAGGTCTTTTTAAAAAAAGTTTTGAGCTACTGATAACTTCTTTTATGTATATTTTGTAGCACAAAGTGTGTTCATGCAGCTGCTGTGGGCCTGCCTGCATGCAGCAGTGTGCAGAAAGCCAGAATGAATCTGCAGTTTTCAGACAGCCACGTACAGAGTTCACGTTATCACAAGTGCTGTTGATGTGCTGTGGACACAGGACTAGCAAAACCACGGAGAGCAGCCTCCTCAGAGGCACAGAACTGTGCTTAGAGAATGTCCACCCTTATTTCTGGCATTCAGCTCTGAGCTCTGCATTTGTGAGTGGCAGAACCTCGGCGTGACCCCAGCAGCACGAAGAAACAGCAGTGCCATCAAAATGCACTCAGCTTGTGCTGGCACAAGTGCCAGTGCTGATGCAGTAAACAAAGCCAAAGAAATGGTGTCGTTTTTAATACAGATCAGTTTTCTACAGAGCTAGAAAAATGCTTGTTCCAGCATAAGGGAGGGCCAGGAGTAAGCAAATGAGGGGAGAGAGAGGAGGGGTGACTCAGCAGCGCTGCTGCACGTTCCGGATTATAAAGGAACAGGGCAACTCCAGCTTCTGTCTGGGGCTCTTCATGTAGCTCAGGAGAGGCCTCAGCCATGAAAAAGAATTCATAAAATGTCATTAAACTCCAGTTCTTGTGCATGTTCCCCTCTGGGCAGGCAGCAAGCAGTAGCTGTAGCTCTGAGACCACAGCAGCAGCTCCAGGGCTCCCTTTCTTTCCAGAGCCAGGGCCGTGCTGCAGCTGGGGGTGGCAGTAAATGTCCCCTGGCACTGCTGAAAGCCTGGTCCATGGGCAGGTGAGGAATTGGGTTCTGTTTTAACCTGCAGGGCTGTAAAACATGTGATTGATGCCTTTGCTTCCCTGTGCATTTCCTTGCCCAGCAAGAGATGTCTGTGAAAGATAATTATTTTGAAGGGCTTCTTTGTCTTGGAAGGGCTTTTACCTACTGTGGATATTTTTAGCTGTTTAGGTGTAAGAAAATGTTTCTTAGTAGACTTCAGCCCTCAGTATTTTTCAGTATCAGGAGATGCTCTGAACTGAGAAAAAAAATCACCTTTTGTTGGCATTAATGAAAAACATTTTCCTGTTTTACTTCTGGAATCCTTTAGGTAAAAGGTCTGAGATCAGTCAGTATTTGCTCTTACAAGGAACTGAACTCCAATTGTGTATCTGAGGCCTATTCATCTTTTACTGAGGAATACTGTTCTGCTGGGAACGTTGCAGTGACACAGAAAGAACAAGCCTTGCTTCCCAAGGCCTGAGCTCTTGTCCTCACAGCAGCCAGGAGGAATCTGACTGAAGCAGTTCCAAGACTCCACATTGAGAACACTCCTTGCCATTTTTAGAGGGAGTGTAGGGTGAGTTGGAGTTTTTCAGTTTTGGTCCAACTGCATGTGAAACCACGCGTGCTTAATTCTGCCTCACAGCAGGCTCTGTAACTGCTCCCACTGAGCTCTCCAGGCAGCTGTAGCAGTCACCAGTTTCCTTCTGAAGCTTCTGTGAACTTTCACCCATATTGAACACTTATTAAGGGTAATTTCCAGAGGAAAATGCCATTTTGAGTAATTGAATGCTACCCTTGTACCCACATAATGCATTTATGCAAAAAGAAATAATGTGCAGACACTGCTCTTTACTCTTCACTCCAGGTCTTAATTTAAATATGGTTTTGAAAGTCACTTTCTTAGTACCCATTTGTTTTCTGGTGGTTGCAGTCAGACCTGTTCGTGCTGAAGTGAATGGGCAGGAGGTGACCTG
The DNA here is from genome assembly GCA_013398175.1 of Climacteris rufus. Classification (NCBI taxonomy): domain Eukaryota; kingdom Metazoa; phylum Chordata; class Aves; order Passeriformes; family Climacteridae; genus Climacteris; species Climacteris rufus. The sequence goes on along the minus strand of VZRZ01007432.1, from coordinate 3,199 downwards.
TACTCACACATCAAACTCATTCCTTTAGGAAAAAGCTGTGGAGCCTGTGTCCCTGCAGCTGCACACCAGCACCTGCATGGCCCCAGCCTCTGGTGTCTGCAGCCCCTCTGAACTGAATCAGTCCCTTCATTTGCTTCTGCTAACGCTTTGCCAGTGCTTCTGCCTGAGTGCTGGGAAACACAATCGCTGTGGAAAGGCAGGAGGGAGCAGAGACAAGTGCAAGAGCGAATTGAATGTACTTTGTAACCTCTGTGGGCAGCAGGGCTGTGCTGTGCCTGTGGGAGCACGGCCAGTGCAAACACTGGACACACTTCAAAACACTCCTGGGGAAGGTCCTGGTTTGCTGAAGGACAGAGCAGGTGATTGTACTGGCAGTGGCTGGGGCAGGAATGGAAGGCACAAGTCAGAGCTGTTCCACCTCTGGGAGCAGGGCAGCCGGGTGGCTGTGGGTTTGCACGTACTGGATTAGCATAAAAATCCTTGGCTGGTGAGTTACCTTTGCTACATGAAATCCATCGTGGCTTTTCCTCCATCATGGAAAGGCAGATACAGGCAACAAAAGAAAGTCATGCTCCAGTTTTCCAGCCTCCCTCCATATCTTGATCTCTCCACTGATTCTCACTCCATCTGTGCTTACAGTTCTCCCTTTTGATATCTTGTCTTTCAGAACCGTGGCCACACCTGATGTGTTGCATTCTTTGACCATGTTGTTTGTTCATTTACAGTAATATTAATGTCATTTATCATCTGAGCCGGTCCCAAGGCTACATTTGATTTGAAGGAGTACCTGGCAAAGGGAGACAGCAGAGGCCTGGAGCACAGCCAGTGCAGGCACTCGGGGTAGGTCACTCTCCCAGAGTTCTCTGAACTCCTTTGAGGTTCACAGCACAACCTGCAAACACTGCAGGCACAAGGAGGCTGCAGCAGGAGCAGGGAATGGACAGGCAAAGCCTCAGTTCCTAATGCTGCTGAAGCTGTGGAATGCTGCCCTGGAAAGACACAACTTGGACATGACACTTGGATTGTTACAGGGGGAGAGAATTTCAGCAGAGGGGTGCTTAGGCTGTTCAGCCCTAGACACATAAACAATTCACATCACACACAATGCCTGGCTCAGACCCTCACAGCCACAGGTGGGCTCTCCCTCTGCTCCAGAGCCCTGCAGGAAGTGCTTCAACTTCACCTGGGCAGGAGAACAGCAACAGCCTCACCACAATCCAGATCCTCCCACCTCTGCCTGAGCTGCTGCCCCTTGAGCAGCAGTGTCCCAGAGTGCTGCCAAAGGCCACCAGCAGGGTCACCCAGCCCCAGAGCGTGGAAAAACAACAAACTTCCCTGAAAAGCCTGGGTTTGTCTGCATCCTGAGTGTCCCAGTCAAGAGAATGCAGCACTTATGTGATCCTGATGGAGTTAGGATTATTAGCCAATTCCTGCCAAAGAACCAATGAAAGACACTTAAAGGTTTTTCTTCACATTTAAAACCAACCCATGCCCAGAAAGGGTGAGTTCTGTGTTCCTGCTGACAAGCTCAAGGGTATCCTGAGGTGAGACAACTCCACTGCAATCTGAGACAATAAACAGAGGCAATAAATAAAGCAAATAAAGGGAGGGAGTGCAAACCCTGCAGTTGTAAACCCCCTAAACCAGCACAGAGTGAGCAGGGGCAATTTAACAGGACACAGATAAATAAATAGACAAGGGTCCAAAAGTGTCAAGGAGGGAGAAAAACCAAATGCTCTCACAAATGAAAAAAATACTTTTAGCACTCTGAGCGTGTGGAGGGGTATGGATATTTATTCTGAAAATGCAGATTGTCATAAACACTTATGTCTTTCAAAACATGCAGGATAAAAAGGAATGCAGTGCTGTACATCAGCCAGGGCTGTCCCTCTGCACTTCTTGGAGAGCTTTGAACAAAAGCTGTTCACAAAAGCTGGATTTCCACAGGTTGCTGTTATTCTGCAGGCCCCCCCAGATCCCACCAATCTCTATGGGGTGATGCTCTGGGGCTGTGATGAAGTGGGAATCTGTGCTGTAGTGAGTGGAAAAGAGGCTGGACACAGAGAATATGATATTCACCACAGCCATCACTGACAAAGTACATAAACCCCGTGTTTTCTCATGAGATAACTATCTTTCCATCGTGTACCTATTCACTGGAGGCTGTTATTCCTGCTGTTTCACAGGTTACCAGCACTTACCCTATAAAACCCCATAATCCAGAAAACAAAAGGCATAATTAGATTATCCCAAAAAATGCAGGTATCTCCTAAAAGCCTGTCTGCTCCTCCAGAAGAGAATCACTTTTGTGTACAAATGTCTCTCTTTAGCTTTAGATCCCTGCCCTCGCAGCAGGTGAGATGAACACCCCTCTGTGGGAATGGATGGCTGGGATCAGGAGAAGCCGATCCCTCTCCCTTAACATCAGGTTCAGCTGTACCCGGGTGTAACTGCGTGTTCGGTGTCAGTGTTCCCCCCAGAAGGCAAGATGCACATTAAAAAAATTATTTCTAATTAATTTTTCAAAAAACGTGGAAAGGGTAGATATTAACCCGAAGCGTTCAAAATCAGTAGTAAAGCGGGGAAAGCACAACTTTCCTGTTCTCTGTGTCTTTCTCTAAAATCCTGCATCCATTAGGTGCTGCAGTCACCGCTGGCACACGCAGCCCTCTCTCCAATGTGGAAAACTCTCCACCACTTGGATGGCTCAGTTAACCATTCCCAGCCCCCGGGCACCTCTCTCCGTTCCCTTCCGTGCAATTCCCAGCACTTTATCGATGCCGGGGCCCGCCGTTTCCCCGTAAGTTATCTGCGCGCACAGGGAGCGGCCCGAAGAGGCACCGAGATAAATTTAAATTCAATTTAAGGCGCCAGCGGCCGGCGGAGCGGCCCTTCCCGGGCCGGGCCGTGTCCTTGGAGCCTGCGGGACCGAACAGCGGCGGCAGCGCCGGATCCCATTCCCCGGGGAGGAGCCCCTGGGCCGGGAACAGGGATGGCCATGGAGACGGGGATGGGGAAGGGGACGGGACTGGGATGGGGACAGGGACGGGGCAGCGACAGAGCTGGCGACAGGGCCGGGAACGGGCTGGGGATGAGCGAGGGGGCGGTGACTGGGGAAGGAACCGGGATAGGGAAGGGGATCGGGAATAGGGGACCGGGAATGGGGCCGGGTCCGGGAATGGGGCCGGGGAATGGGGGC
>VZRZ01007431.1:33188-85680 GCA_013398175.1 Climacteris rufus | reverse complement strand
AAAGCGCGGGGAAGGAGCAGGGAGGGGGGAATGGAGAAAGACAGAGGTCCGGAAACGCCTCGATCCTACGGACGAGGTTGATTTTTTTTTTTTCTAAATAAAAAAATCGTTAAAACTCTTCCGTGCCACTTCTGGTTTCCACACGCGTGTGCGGGCTAAAAGTAGCTCTGACGCGCGCTCGCTGCTGTTTTCCTTTGTCAGGGCGGGAGGATTTAACGCCTAATATGTCTCCTCGCCCGCTATTCCGCCTCTCCTCCAAGCCCTCTTTGTTTAGGCATCCCCATCTTTTATTGCCGCTGACCGCCGGAATGTTGTTTGGTTTTCTTCCTCCCCCCCCCCGCTCCCCTCACCTCATTTCGCATATAGGAAAGGAAAGAAAAGAAGGAGAAAGTCGAAGAGAAAGCAGTCCACAAAGAAAAGAAGAAGGAGATAGTAGAGGTGAGGCCCTTCAGGGGGAGAGGCCGGGGAGGGTTTTGTGCTTGCTGTGGGTAATGATGATGAAGGGAATATGGGAGATTAAGAAAGAAGGCAGACCAAGGGAGCTCCAGAGGGAGAGGGGTAAAGGGAGAGCGAGCTATGGGATAATTGTGGAGAATGAGCCTTGAAGGACTTAGTGAAGTCAGCACAGTCCATCACGGAGAAAAAAGGTCAAAGGAGGGAATGGAGCCGAGAACAGGTAGCAGAAGGTGGCACGGGAGATGTGGCCCTGCAGCCACTGAAGTATCCTGAGGCGCACAGGGAGCGCGAGCTGGAGAAGGTGGGGGGAGGAACGGGGAGGAAAGGCACAGATTGATGGAGGTCGGAAGGGATCTGGAAGCAGATGTACCAGGAGCCTGGGCTAAGTCATTAGCCTGTAATCAGAGAGAGATGCTCTGGTTGTCGGGAGGAATGGCGGCAGCTCGTCAGGATGTGAGCTCGTGGGAGACAAGGAGGCTCACGTTGTTGGGGACGGACTGGAAGGATTGGCTTTGTGAAAGAAGGCTGGTTGGGAGGAGTGTTCAGCAGGGCTGGTGGGAATAATGGTGTTGGAGTAACTGTGCACTTGATGCATGCCTGAGACTGGAGTCTGAAGTGGCTGGAGCTGTGGAAATTGTTGCAGCAAAGAGCACATGGAAATGTCATCCTGGTGCCAGTTTCCGCTTTAACCGGTTTGTTTCATTCAGGATGAGGAGAATGGAGCCGACGAGGATGACGAAGAGAATCCTGATGATGTGGATGAAGAAGAAGGTGGTGATGAGGATGAAGGTAGGGAAAACTGGAGGAATAGGAGGCTCCAGAGGAATGGAGATCATGAGGGAAATTGCTTCTCTGAGCTCTCTTGACTGTGAGATTACATTGCCTTAAATGCTACTTCAGTTAACCCATGATTTCCTCTCTTGCTTGTGCTTAGAAGGAGACGAGAATGGGCAAGAGCAGGATGGCCACGCAGAGAAACGATCTGCAGAGCAGGAAGAGGTGAGTAGTAGCGTGAGAGTAATGGTGGGAAGAAGGAAGGAGGCTACTTGCTGACTGCTGGTCAAATCCATGTGGATGCTGCTGCTGAGAATCTCAAATTGGCCTCGGGTCTCATTGCTTAATTAGCAGATGGTAAAGAAATCTGATGTGGCAAGGGGATAGTAATTCACTGTTCACTCCTTGTGGGATCCAGGTCCTTCCACCAGCAATCACGGTGCTGACTGAGTGAGAAAGAGTTGAGGGGCTTGAGGTTTTGCTTGGCAATGACCCCTGAACCTCCCATGTCTCCTGGGCTTCAGGCCAGGAGATGGACTTGTAAGGGTGGGCCTTGGGGTCTGTCTGGAGTGATGGGAGCCTGGGCTTCTCACACCTCCCAAAAGTAACAGTGTGGGTGTCCCTCTGAAAGGAGCTGTCCACATCTTAACTGTGACCAGAAGAACAGCTGTATCAGGCACTCCAGGGTGCTTTAGAGGGGAGTGGGTTTAGGGTGGGCCTAACACAGATTTCCATATGGAGGAACAAGCAGCAGTTAAGAACTTCGTGGAGAAATGATGTGCCTTGGTGCAGTGACTGCTGGATGGTAACTCCTTTTTCTCCCCCATGTCTGATGTAGGATGAAGTGGATCCAAAGAGACAGAAGACAGAAAACGGCTCTTCAGCTTGAGTCCTCCCCTCCCATCTCCCCTGTTCCGTCCATCTCTCCTCCTCCATTCCAGCCTGTGCTTGCACTGCCCGTTAGCCTCTGGCTTCACACAATCTCCGATGAGGAAACATTAGAAATGCTCTCCAGTGGGGAAGACAGCATTCCCTTCTCACCCAAAGACCTAGCCCATCCATGACATTCCCCAGCTGAAATTACCCCTGTGCCCTGCATCCCTTCACCTGCACCCCACTTGCCAGTGATCCTCTTCCCTCAGGAATCTCATGGTTTCCCCAGGGCCCGGCCTGGCCAGGCGCTCCTCGTGGCAAAGCACCTCCCCTCCCTTTTCACCTGCCCCCCTCTCTTTGTCACTGCTGTGAGATTCCTGGGAGCTCCTGCTCCCCTGCCCTGCTGCCAGACCTCCCCCCTGAGCCAGGAGGCTGCGGGCACAGATCTCATGGTGCGTTTCCCAGTCCCAGGCCTCTTCCCGTCCGCTTTCCCGCTGAACCCTGAGAGACAGAGAATATTACAAGCAAATAATGGTTCTATTAAGCAACACACGGAGACAGGATTTATTTTAAGCTTTTCTTTTTTTTCCAAGTTTACATGACAGCAAACTGGCCCTCGTGAATTTTTTGGAAGATAAGGGTTGCTTTTATATATAAATTTCATCTGAGCTGCATATTTTTTTAATTTGGAGGCTTTTTTAAAACAAATCAAGAGAAAAGCAATTGGGGACCAAACTTTGATTTCCATTTTTTCCCTTCAGATTTTCTTGTGACCATTTTTTGTAAATTAAAGGCAATATAGCCACAGCGTTTTCTATGGCACAGACATCACGAGGATGATAGATATAAATATATATATTGTTTTCAACAAGCACTGTAAATAAAAGCGTTTAAAAATATTTCAAACTGCTGCTGTGCATGGCTGTGTCTGTACATCCTGGAGGGGTTTGGGGGAAGAGGGGGTGGCTTGCCCAGCAGCAGGTGGAGAGGGGGCCAGAGGTTTATCAAAGGGCATGTGTTGGTTGTTTGAAGGGTTTCCTGGGCAGTGTGTTTGGGTCCTGCTCCCTCTGTCGTGCTGCAGTTATCGCAGGGGCATGGCACAAACACTGGAGAAAGCTCCAGGGCTGTCCTGGAACTGCTGTTGGGCCTCAGCCCTGGGCAGAAGGGGTTTGGAAAGGGAACCCAAGCTGCGGCTGCTGGATGCAGCCCAGTGTTGCTCTCACCATGCGCTGCCCTGTGGCCCCTGCCCTGGCTGCTTTTGAGCGTGACTCACACGGCACCAGTGGCAGCAACCAGGGAGCGTTTAGGAGGCAAGAGCTTCAGTTCTTTGTCCCACCAGCTGCCTGGGGGAGAGCTGTCAAGCATTTGTCTTTTTATCTATGCAGACCTTTAAAGCTGCTGTTCGTGTTTCTTCCTTTTTAAACCGGCGCTTTGGCAGCCGTGCCGCGAGCCACCGGGAGCTGTAAATAATACCAACTTCTGTGTTGGTGTCAACGGCTTTGTGCTTGTCCAACTGCAGCAGGGATCAGACACCGGGAACACAGACACTTTTCTTGTCTCCAGAGGGGCAAAGCATCCGCTGTCATTTTCTCCAAGTGCTGGGCTGCAAGACTGTGCGCGCAGGGACGCGGCTGCTGCCCAGCCATGCCACCCCTGGGTGCCTTCCGGGTGGGATCCCACTGCACCTCACTCCAGCACCCATTCCTGGTGGAGCTCCTGGCAGCAGGAGCCACAACTGGCTTGAGCACAGCACAGCAGCTTGACGTGTTCCCAAGGCAGGTGGCTTCTGGAGTGACTTGCAACACCCTCCCTGCTCCCGCCCTCCTTGGGTGCTGGATCCACGGGCTGCTGCAGCCTGCACGTACCTTGGAGCTGCGCTGTTGCAATGTGGCATTCCCAGTATTGCCCCATTTTAGAAAATTGCAGACTCCGGTCTCTCTTCAAGATTTGGGCAAGTCCTCAGGACTTCCCCAAACTTTCTGCTCAGCAGCCACCCCTTTTACTGTTCAGTACCGAGGACAAATCACCAGCGGATGATACAATCTCTGCAGAGGCAGATTACAATTTTTGTGCTTCCTCCCCACCACCGCAGCAGTGCTTGGCCAGGGGTAGTGGAGAATGTACTTGCCAGCGAGAGGTTGTGGACATAACTCCATCTCTGCTTCTTATATGGATGCAACAGCAGTACCACTGGCTCTATCCAGGCAGTCATCCAGAAGGAAGTGGGGCAGCAGCTGATTGTTAGGCCAGCACTTGGAATGTGAGCAGCCATCCTTCATTTCCTCTGAGGGAAATACTGCAGGACAGAGGGAAGTGACAAAGGACTGCCAGACAACTTCTCCAAGTCTTTATGGACCCCTTGATTCCACAGCTTCTACTGTTTCTTCCATCTTACTCAGTTTTATTGGACACCTTTGTCATTGTCTGTGGATAGTTGGAAGATACAGCTAGAGATACAGAAACAGAAAAATATTTTCTTTGGGATTTTTTCATCTTGGTGACCTGCAGGACTTCACCTCTGACTACAGAGAACACAACAGAAAATCACACAGTTTCTTCCTTTCCCTTAGACCTGCAAGGATCCGTGCTGTATCCAGTGGTATTTTGGCTGACAGAGGGAATGCACCAAGAAGTTGCGCAGATTTCCAGAAAAAGAAGAAGTTGAGGATGCAGGGTTTTGCACTGCACTTCATCCTGCCTGTGTGCTGGGTTTGTGTCTGAACCTGCAGGTGCTTTCCATCTTTCAGCCTAATTCTTCTTCCACAATGAGATCAATCTTGTCATGTCCTCAAGGCAAGAACAAAGCCCACCTTCAGCAGAGACTCCTCAGAAGTGACGATACCATCCGGGGCCTCACTTGCCGCTCTCGGCTCTGCGCTAATTCTCTGCTCATTTCATTTAATTCCTGTGACCATCTGTTAACCTCATCAGCTGGGGGCAGAACTCCCTCAGCTGTCCCTTCCTCGCTTCCGACGGAACCCGCTCCAAGCTTACAGCAGCTCTGGTCCTGCCAGGCAGGCAGCGCCAGAGATTTCCTTCTTTCTCCCCCTCCTCCGGGTCTGCTGGCTTTGAGGGAATTGTGGAGGTGTCGCAGTCATGCTAGACTTCCCTCTAGACTGACAATTTCTGCTTCCAATAGCCCTTCTGTGTGCTTTAGAAAAGCAAACGCTGATAGCAGTGCAGAGACCAGGTAGAGCCACCTGTGAGGCCCCAGCTGGGTCCCTGTCCTAGGCTGGGTGAGCGAGTGACCCCTCGGTCCTTGGCAGGGAGCACTGGATGGGTGGGACCTGGGCCCACCAGGGTGATGAGCAAACCTCCTGAAGGCTGTGGCCATGCAAGGGGTGCCAAACCTACCGGGACAGCTCTGGCTGTGGGAGGTGAGCAATTACCCTGCCTTGTTGGGTGAATAAAACCAGTTGATGCTTCTACTTAAGCACAGCAACCTGACATATCTCTGGAATCATCTCCAGATGTCCCTATCCACCCACCAATTTTGTGATATATGAAGAAATAGAAGCCTGCCATGGAAAATTTGAGCTGAGTCTGAAGATATTTTGAAGTGCCGAGCCCAGAAATGAATGCTCTTTGTATCTTACAGCTGTCACGTCCTCGTTTCCCCTTAGGCAAATGATCCCCTCTGCCTCTTTGGTCCTTCATACCAGTTTTAACCCAATAGATGATACAAGACTAGAATAATCAAAACCATTGCATGGGCAGAGTTGTGAACCCTCCTTCAGACCTGGAAAAAGGGAGCCCTCCAGCCACTGCTGGTCTGGGAGGAAAACCCTCCCTGCTTCAGGAAAGTCCATAATCACCTTGTTGCACTGGCTTTAAAAAAACAAGGGGAAGATCAATTATTTCTCCTCGCCCCCTGCTGCTTCCTCTGGGATCAGGGGCTTCTTTAGTCCCTCTGGTTAGGAGGCACATTGCTCAGCCACTTCCCGTATGCCATATGGGAAACCGAAACAACTTGCCTTCCCAGATCCTTAAGAAGCCCATGTACTTTTCCCTCCCACCTCCCTCCCTTATTTCAAGCATGGAGTCAAAGACAGACACGCTCCTGGCTGCTCCAGTCTGTGTGTTTTCTCAGGGAAGGAGTCTGTGTTTACATGTGTGGGCTCAGACTCGGGACATATGGCAGATGGACAGGACGGGAGCACCCGTGTCTCATCAGTGGGTGAATTTGGGGTTTCTTTCTGTGTTGAGTTGACCCTGGCTGGACCCCAGAAATCCACAAAAGCCACTGTAAAGCTCCCCTTCTCAACAGGATGTGGGGACACAAAATACAATAAAGGCTTGTGTCAAGAAAGGTTCATGGGTCAGGATAAGGACAGGGAGAGATCATTCACCAATTACTGTCACAGGCAAAACAGACTTGACTTGAGGAAAATTTAATTTATCACTAATCAGATCAGAGTAGGATAATGAGAAAATAAAACCAAATCTTAAAACACCTTCATCTCGCCCCTCCCTTCTTCCTGGGCTCAATTTCACTCCTGATTTTCTCTACCTCCTGCCCTCCAGCACTGCAGGGAATTGCAGTCAGTTCATCGCACGTTGTGCCTGCTGCTCCTTCCTCCTCAGGGTGGGGAGTCCTCATGCCCTATCCCTGCTCCAGCGTGGGGTCCCTCCCATGGGAGACTTTCCTCCATGAACTTCTCCAATGGGAGCTCTTCCCATGGGCTGCAGTTCTTCACGAGCTGCTCCAGTGTGGGTCCTTCCCACAGGGTGCAGTCCTTCAGGAACAGGCTGCTCCAGCGTGGGTCCCCTCTGGGGTCACCAGTCCCACCAGCAAACCTGCTCCAGTGTGGGCTCTTCTCTCCATGGGGCCACAGGTCCTGCCAGGAGTCTGCTCCAGTGTGGGCCAGGGTCACAAGCTCCTTTGGGCATCCACCTGCTCTGTTGTTGGGTTCTCCATGGGCTGCAGGTGGATCTCTGCTCTCCCATGGACCTCCATGGGCTGCAGGGGGACATCCTGTCTCACCATGGTCTGCACCATGGGCTGCAGGGGAATCTCAGCTCTGGTGGCTGGAGCACCTCATCCCCTCCTCCTGCACTGGCCTTGGTGTCTGCAGGCTGTTCCTATCACATATCCTCACCCCTCTGGCTGCAGTTGCCCTTTTCTTCCTCCCACCCCCTTCTTTTCTGTGTTATCCCAGAGGCTCCACCACCATCACTGATGGGCTCAGCCTCGGGCAGTGGTGGGTCTGTCTTGCAGCCAGCTGGCTTTGGCTCAGCTGGACACAGGGGAAGCTTCTGGCAGCTTCTCACAGAAACCACCTCTGTAACCCCTGCATGACTAAAACCTTGCCATGCAAAGCCAGTACTATTACCAGGCGAGCTTTTGTGGTTTTAGCAAAGCCTGGACATCCTAGGGGTGAGGAGAGACCAAGGGGTTAGTATTCCAGGACCTCAGCCACACAGCATGGCTCGTGGGCCCAGCGTGGTGCCACCAAGCACAGCTTTGCTCCTGTGGGAGGCATCTTCTGTTAGACACAGAAGAAGAGGCTTTCCTGTCTCAGGCTGTTCAGAAAGCCTGAGTGTCAGCTGGAAGTATCTGTGCACAACAGCAGTTCCTCAGCTGAACCTCACAGATCTGGGATATTGGAGCTGAAAAGCTTCACTTTGTCAGGTGTCCCTGTGCAGGCAGGTGGTGGCAGGGGGCTCAGGTCACCCATGAAAGAGGGCAGACACACATGACTTGTGTGTGTGCTGTGGGTGACATCTGACTGATGCCACTTGTCACCAGGGAGCTGCACATTCTATAGAGCTCCAGGTTTTTTTGAAATGGCGTTTATTGTTCCCATTCTCTAACATGTACCTTAAACCTTTCATCTCAAAAAGTCCAGTTCAGCTTTTCCACTGTCCTGTCTGGGTTCAAGATGCTTTATTCTCAGTTTAGTCCCTTAATCCATGCAGTGCTGTCATGTCAGCAGGGTGTTTTGCTACGTGTCCTGCAATGAACAATCTTGTCCATAACTCCAAAATACTACTGGGGCTTCCTGCATCCAAGAGAGAAGATCCTGAAACCAGTAAAGGATGCAAGATGCAGCAAAAACAGTCAGATTCCAGAGCCCTATGATTACCTGTGTCTGCCAATACCTCTCTGGCAGCTCAGGTAGAGTCATGTCTTAGACTTTCCCAGGTGTTACAACTCATGCATCATTTTAGGATGCATTTATTAGGCTGCGTAATTTGTAACGAAAATTTTCAAAGCCCTTTGCCTGAAGCATCCTTCAGCAGCTTTTCTGTGGCTGCACATTCAAATGACTTGACAAAAAGGTCTTCACTGGACAGCCCTTCCCAGCACGACCCCAGGTAGTGCTCCCATAGGCTTGTCCATAAGCACAGCAGAAATCCCGGGAAACTTACAGCTGCTGTTTTCTAATGGGAAGTTTCTTGGTACTTGTAAATTTTTTTCCTACATCAGATCCAGCCCTGAAAAGAGCTGAAGCTATTGCATATGGCTCCAACAAACCTCCTGAGCTTCCAGGACAGCAGAATGGTAAATATGGACCCAGATTTGAGCTGAAAATTTGACGTTTCTTCACAAGGTAAATTTCACAGGAGATTCAGTAGGGATGTTTGGAAAAGCCAGCCTTGTAATTCAAATGAGTCAGGAGGTTTTGCTCATAACTAAAGAAAATACAGACTGCTTCAGGGTCTGTGAATCCCTTTCCATAGCTGGGGAAATAAGCATTCTGGAACAGCATGTGCCATGTTGACTGTAGGTTCTCACTGGGAGAGGATCCTGTTCCACCTCAGTTTTTCTTTGCTTTAAAGGGCTTTCAGATCAAATCCTGACTTCAGACCAAATCTCCCATCTGTGGCAGGATCCCTATAGGTGTTCCCAGTATTCCCCAGTGCTGCTTTTGCTTTTACTTCCAAGTGTGAAAAGCCCACAGCTGGGATCCCAGACTGCAGACGAGAAGGAAGACAGGTGTCATGGAATTGGGATACAGTGGTGACACCTGTGGGGTCCCAGCTGCTGTACAGCAGAACCTCTTAGTGTTGTACCTGTTCTGAGCACTGAGGGCTCCAGGGTGACCTCCAGCAGGACCAGGTCCTCCTGCCTTAACTTGGGGCACAAAGGCTGAGCCCTGATCTCTTCTTTCAAGACCTCTGTTTGTGCTGAAAAAGAGCATCACCCCGGGAGAGCAGGCAGCACAACCGCACACAGCTTGGACTGATGCCTCTCAGCGCGGAGGGTGCACCTTGTGCTGCTTTTCTCCATCCTCTCGAACGGATTTCTCCCTGGGAGAGGGATGGCTGGAGCCCTTGAACCACAGCCTTCCTGCCTAGCAGGGGCCCCCTGGTGGCACCAAACCCGGCGTGTCTCTCAATGCCTGGCTGGAAAACTGCGAGCAGCCTTCATCCGAGTGTCTCTGTGCCCGAGATGCCGGGCACAGGGCACGCTGTGAGGTGCCTCTCCGCAGGGAGGAACCAGGGATGGCTCTGGTCACGCCACCGGCGAACCTGGAGGACTGAGAAGTCCCTGCGTGGTCAGTCACCCTCAGATTTGCCTTGGCTGCCTGTCCACAGGTGGATTTGAACACACACAGCTGTCCCTCTGTCTTCCAGGAGACACGGACCTTTGCCTCGAGGGTCCAAGGCAAGTCCCAGGGACCTCCACCTCCTCCTGCCAGAAAGGCACATTTGCATTCTAGACCCTTTCTCAGTAGTGTTCCTTCCCTTACTGGATCCCCTGGGTAGAGCCTGGGAGTTTGGCTGTGCCACCCTCAGGAAGTAGGGGCCTGTTTTTATCCCTGTCTACAGCTTCAGTTTTACATGTCAGCAGTGACATATCAAAAGCTTTATGTCTTTTCCACCCTTGGCACAGTTTCCCATCCATTCAGTCGTGCTCAGGCACCTTTCTGTAGGAACCTGCCATGGAAGTGATTTTAGTTATTCCCTCTTCTAATTACACACATTTTTTTCCCTTCCTCCTTTTAAACCAATGTTTTTTGTAAGTCTGTCTCAGAACCCCACGAGGGACCATGTTCTCAGAAACTGTGCAGGGGGTGGTGAGTATGTAGCCAGGGCCTGTCATTCCCAGTGGCATTGAGACAGGAAGGCAGACTTGGAAGAGACTCTCTTGGATCAGTGTCCTCATGAGAGCAGCTCTAAGGTGGAATCCCACCCTCAAGCACCTGGGAAGGTTTCCAGGTCATCTTCTGACCCTTCAATGAGTATGCCACTGCACTTTAAGAATTTCTGGTTTTTATATTCATCTGTTTTTCACAGACCAGGAAATGCTGTTACCCTTGGTTTGGTTTATTTTTTTTTCCCCTTTTGAATAACTGCTGTTGTGTCAGTATGACTTTAGCCTCCTTTTCCATTATTAAGGCTTCTGAACTTTACCTTGGCTCATGATTGGACCATTTTTGCCCATCTTTCCTCCTCTGCAGAAGCTGATCAGGTCTTAAAGTTCAGACAGGGGGCACACAGAGCCCTGGAGGTTACCAGTCCTTCAGAGTGACTTTTATTCTGACTTAATAAGCAACACACAGAAGAAAATTATAATAATTGAAAAAAAAAACCCATGAAAAATAGAAACCCCTGTACCTCCTTCAGGGCTGGAACAAATGAGCCCTCTAAGCACCTGTAGCTAGGGAAAAAACAGGCGGTCCCTGCCAAACTCAGGGGAAAGTCCCTACACCCACATGCCACCACCACCTCACTTCATTTGAGTCCAGGAACTTTTTCCTTCCTTTTCCCTCTGGCTTATGTGCTTCAGTCTGCAGTCATGCTACTCCACTGCCTCCCTCCACTGGAGCATTCTTGCAGAGCAAGACAAGCTGGCTTTTACTTCTGAGTCTTAGACAGGGCACACATGAACTCTTAGGGAAGCCCTTCTGTCAGGAGTAAGGGAAAAGCCTGGGGAAATATGAATAGATAGTGTTTAATTCTAATGATGGTGATCACCTGGCTGGGCTTCCTTGATCCTGCAGAGTCCCATATCCGAGGGCTGGGCAAGAGGATGCCACCGACGACTTTTCATGTCAACAGTCTGCAGGTGTTGAAGGGGCCACCACAAGAGTTCTTCCCATGTCAGTGCCTTGCTGTGAAAAACGTGCACCTCGTTTCCAGAGAGATTTTTGGATTTTAATTTCGAATCTCTGGTCATCCTTATGCTTCTCTGCTGGAGTAGAGAACCTGCCTCTATCTCACATCTCCTCCTCACGGGAAGAAAATATCAAAGATGGATTTTGCGAGAGTCAAGGACATCCTAGGCTGCCAGTCATACCAGGTCAGCACATTTACAAACCAGTGAGAAACTGATCCTCCACAAATAACCCAACTTGTATTTGAACTCATTTATACTCCTGGCCTCCTCAGCATCCTCTAAGAATAATTATACTGTCGTTGTGACATGTAAAATGAATTTCCTTTTGTTTGCACTAAAATTGCTGCCTGAGCTCACTGCTGGTTTCTTCAGATTAGGTAAAAGAAATCAAACACCTCAAGTTCATTCATTTCAAAGCAAGATTTCCAGGCTCCCAAGTCAGAGGGGTTTTTTTGTACCATGCTTCTAAATCCTTTTCCGTTTTTCCACATCCTTTTTTGAAATATGGACACATTCCAGTAACTTGTGCTGTAAACAGAGGTAACACAATCTGTTCACTCTCTGAGATCCCATTTTATACAGCATGTTATCATCCATCTCTCTCCCTGGAGTCTTGTCTTCCCAGGATACTGTATTCTGTTCTGGAAGTGTGATCCACATACTTTGTTCCTCAACATAGAACCTTATGTCTTAGTTCTAAGTTTGACTTTACCAGTGATCTTAGGAGGCAATGGCTTCCGATTAACCTTGCCAAATATATGCACCATGCCAGGAGATACAGCCACACCTGCAGAGCTCTGAAGCCCTCCTAGCCATGTTTTGGCAGTATAAGACATCCATGGATATTTGGATGTCGAACAAATCATGTGGCATCCTAGCACTGGAAGCTCACATAGTCTGAATTTCTAGGGCACTTTCATCTCATCAGCAAAGGATCTGAAGTATTTACAGAGGACACAAAAGCATCAGCTACTTTATCTTCTACTCTTGCACAGGCTGTGCTGCTAAAGAGAGTCCTTTGGTCTTTTGTGGCTTTTAGAGGAAAACCTGGCAGAGAAGCCTGTTACAGTGGATAGAACACAGCTCAGCGTGGATTCCTATTGGAGAATGGGACCTGATGTCTGCAAACAGAAACTTCTTAGAACCAGGAAAAATTATAAATGGCATAAAAAAAAAATCAAGCTTAAACCCATATTTTCTCCATGCGGCCTCAACTGCAATCCCAGTGACCACCTCCTGGCAGAACTTCCTAATAATTAGTTGGGAGCCCAATCTTTGCCAGCCCTCATAGTGACACAGGGGGTCCCACCCTTTCTTGGGGATTTTGAAGCCCTTTTGTAGTTCCATCCCTTTGGTCCCAGCCTCCTCTGAGGGTGAATAAGGGTCAGCCCTCACACCAAGAGAGCGTGTTGTACGTGCCTGTCATCTTCCAGCACGGGGAGAACAGGGGTGCTCCAGAGCCAGCGAGGTCTCTTTGCAGTGCTAAAGGCAAGAACACAGCGAGCAGTGATTATCCACAATTGGGGGTGTTCAGGATTTGTCTGGGTCAGGCCCTGAGCAACCCAGTCTAGTCTGAGAGTCACCCTGCTGGGAGCAGAGGGGTGGAGTGGAGACCCAGAGGTCCCTTCCCACCTGAATCTTCCTGTGATGCTGTGACTAACAAACAAGAGGGCTTGTTTGGTGTTGTGGTGTTTTTCCTTAGAGGGGCAGTAGAGGATACCTTGCAGAAGAATACAGGGTGCTACCTGCCATGAGGTGCCAAGTGGAGAGGGAATTGAAAAAAACAGCTCAGCTGCCACCACCCTCTGAATTGCAGTCTGGCACACAGTCCTGTTAACCCAGCACAAATGTGCAGTGCTGCAGAGAGGGGCAATCCCATCTTCCCTTTCATCTCCCCTGCTGCCTCTCTTTTGTCAACACTGATGAGCAGCAGAGAATTGATCCAGCTGAAAACTAAACTATAAAGGAATAAATCCATTTTGATTTACAATGAGTCCTTTCAGTTTAAAAATGCACCATCTCCCTCCCGAGAAATTTTTTGTTCAAAGCAAAGTGGCTGGGGATCACCAAATCAGAGACTTTATTCTCTTCAGGACTATTCTGGAGCACTGGTGTCCTCTTCCTTGCTGTGCCATCACCCACAGCAACCTTCCCTGTATTGTACTCTACTGCAAATGATTTCTCATAGCATCACATGCTCCTTAAGTTATCCTCTACATTTTCATATCTAGCTTTCCTGCTAAGAAAGAAACAATATATTCTCATATTTTTTGTGTTTGCCTGCAGCTTCCATGTGTACCCCGAGACATGGGCTCCTGTTCTCCTGCCATGATGCAGGACAAACACATGGATCAGATCTCTTTCTCACAGCTCCTATTTTTCATGTGCAACTAAGCCTAGAGCCAGACCCTGCTGTGCCCTGAGCAAGATTTGTCCCACAGCATCTGAGACATGACAAAAGTGCTTCTTCTGTGTTGGAGGGACCCATGGTACTGCCCAGAGCAGGACACAGAAAGGATTTGAGCCCCAGGAGCAGAAGGCTCATCCTTCTGTGACGTTTTTCCTCTGAGGGAATTCTGTATTGTCAGTTGAGAGCAACAGCAGCAATGGGGATATGAGCCTGGAATATGTGGATCAAACTTGCTCCCTCTTGGCACCAGAAGAAATACCATTGTTCCCCTGGCTCTGCTGCTGGGTCTCAGGACCAGCAGACACAACACAGACACAACCCTCATCTGTTCTGGAGGTCCCACAGGCCCAAACATCCCTCAGGAAAAGTAGTCGTACAGTCTCCTTGCAAAACTGTGGAGAGACTGGAAAACCAAAGAAGCCACCCCTAAGAAGGGGCTTTTTTGCAGCCTCTTGGGGGAATCTGGGCACCCTGGTGTCACCACACGTCCAGCATCAGCCTCTCAGCCTGTCCTGACCACCTCACCACCATGTGTGGAGCTCCTGGGTACCTCTTTGCTCTTTCTTGAGAAAACCCACTGCAGCCCTGGCATGTCTGGGAGGCTACAGCATATTTTTCCATTGGATTAAAAGCATGAATGCTGCAATGAGAGGTGAGTCAAAGTGTAACCTAGCCTGCTGCAGGGATTTTTGTACTTAATCCACCTCACCCTCTGTGTTGCAAAACACAGGGGCTGTGGCATCAAAACCATCACTTAACTAGATACTGGCCAAAGTACTGATAGCCACCACCATCTCCTCAGGTGCTTGTGGGTGACCAAAGGGGATCCTGCAGCATCCCGTCTTTCTCCAGGAAGAATCTTTTGAAAGAGAATAGTTGTACACTTCTCCACAGAAAATGCTGGCCAGATTCAATTTGCCAGCTGCCAAATATGCCCATGAATGCTGCAGATTCTCTTCAGTAATTAAATCACTGGGTTTTTTTAGCAGAAATGCAGCCCACAGCTTCAGTCAGCACCTCCCAGTGCTGTTTCTGACTTTCTAATTCAGGTTTCTTTGGGATGTTCAGCTGTCTGCTGAGGACTGTCATACAAAGGGCACTTGCCTTTTAGCATTGTAAAGAAAGAGGCTGCAGATTTGTCCAAAAACCCCCCAAAGCTATGCTTTCCTAAAGGTGTTCCCATGGGTTTCTGGGAAGCAGGCCACTGCTAGACTCTCCTCACCACCACATCAGAGACCTGTGGTGACTCAGTCCATCCAGCAAACCCTCTAAAAAGGGCCTTCTCAAAAAAGCCTCCCAGTCAGGCATCCAGTCAGTCTTCTTGCTTCTAGCACTTCTGCAGGGGCACATTTTGGTTTTGCCCAGATCTACTGGGAGATGTGAACTTTCTCTTTTCCAATCCTCTTCTCCTTGCCATTTTTGGGACCTGCCACCTCAGGAGGGAGCAGGATCCCTCCTCCAAGAGCATCCTTTGGTATGTGGTGTATCCCACCCCTGGGGAGGTAATTGCTGCTTCCAGGCAGCACAGAGGGACAGAAAGAAGTCTCCCATGAGGAAGGATGCATGTTGGTACCCACCCTGGACTGAATTTCTTATACAGAACACATCTCAGGTTGGTACCTTGGTAGAAACCATGGCCCTTTGTGTGGACAGAGTGGCTGGCATCCGTCTGCCTCAGGGGTGCTATTTTGATGCATTTCCCCCTTGTGCATCTCACACAAAGCCTTGGGCCAAGCCCTGGGCACAAGCCCTTTCTGTTTTGGGGTTCTGCTGCTGGACCCCTCTGCAGCAACGTGGTGTTGGCTGGGGAACCACTGCATCTGTCCCAAGAGCCCAGAGAAGGGCAACTCCACTACTTCCCCTCTGCAGCTGAGCTTAGATCTCTTTTAGCTCCCTAAGCTTCCCAGCCAGTGCCAGAAGTCTCTCAGTTAATCCCAGTCTGATCCCTGGAAACCCCATTGCCTGTGCAGGCTCCTGTTGAGTCCCAACCTGCCCAGCAGCTCTTGCTCACACCACATCCCTGCCAAACCTTCCCTGCTGTTTCCCCAGGTGTGGCTGCTTTCTGTTTACAGTCCCTTGCCATGAAGTTGTTAGTTACCTCTTATTAGTAAGTGACTTGTTTTTGCCTGCTGTGTTTGCTTTAGTGCTGGGCAAGCAGCAATCAGGACGTTTCACATGAGGTCCTTCTGTCGAGTGCTCTATCTCAGGAACACCCAGACCAGCTGATAACCCAGGCTTCAAGCCATGACGTGGTTTCTTCGATCAGCTGAAGTCTCCAAGTTAATTCTAGAGAACCTCAGAGAGTCAGCATAAAGCAGAAGATTGTGACCAGCTTCAGGCTTGACGCGGAATGGACCAAAACATGAAAGTGGAATCTCTCAGAGAAAAACATGGTATCAAAGAAATCTGGAAAAACAACGGAAAATTCCTTTAGCAAGACTAACTCAGTGATACTGCAGAACAGTGTTTTCTATTCCAATTTTTCTTGGTAAGTGCAGTCTGCATCCATAAGACATTCCGAGAGAGACAAGAAAAGCAATGTGCTAAGGCTGTGCACAAGGTGAGTGCTGCGGGTGAGCCTGGAACCTGGCTGCAGCTCCTGATGCCTGACACAAAGGAGCATTGAGAGGGCTGGGCTGCTGTACCCCTGCCCCTGGCTGCTCCCGCCGGTGCCTGCCCATCCCTCCCCGTGCTCTGCCGGAGCCCCACACGTGCCCATGAGCCTCCCTGCCCCGGGGACTCACACTGGCCCTTCTGGGAAGATGTGCCCATGCCGATGCTTCCCCGGTCACTGTTATTTCTGCGCCGGGGTCCTGTTCTGGGAGATGACGAAGATGCCATTCCAGGGAGTCAGCATTTAAAATGGGTCGATAGAGAGCAACGTCAGAGTGTCTTTGCTAAAGATAGCCCGGTGCTGAGTAAAATGGTGCCTCCAAAACTTCATTTCACAACGTGTTCACTCAGCATAATAAAGCCTCGGCCCCAATTGCCCTCCCAGTCCCAGGCAGCTCCTGTCATTTCCCTGGGCTGTCCATCACTCCCTCGGAACCATCTCTCAGGGGAAGTGGCAGCAGGATGGAAATGCATCCTCTCCTTTGCTGGTTCTTACAGGACACAAGCATTTCCCAGAGTACAGATTCCACTAAGGATGGTTTGGGGGGCTAGAGGGGGGATAGTGCCAGGGTGCCAAGGCTATGAGTGCAGGGAGGGCTGAGATGGAGGGGGAGAGCAGCGAGCTCAGTGTGTCCCCCAAACAAAGCCAGGAGAGGGGGAGCAGATGGTGCTGGACTGTGGAGCTGTGCATGTCTCCCCACCACAGTTCCAGCTGCCTCCTCTCTCTCGTCTTCACCCACACACTCACACCATTCTTGCGCTGCTGATTCAAGGGAAAGAGAGGTTGATGTTTTCTGCTTGAACTGGTCACCACAAACTGTTTTTCTTGAAAAGGAGGAAAAAACACCTCCTAACAACTGTCACAAGTTCTCCCCTATCTTTGCTTCTCTCTTCCTCATGCATGCAAGCCCTGGGCTGTGCCACACAAGAGGGCATGAAGGACCACCAGAGAGCAGTCCCTCAGGGGCATGGAAGCACACAAGGTTGCACCTGTACACCAATCCCGCTTCTCAGGAGGCTGAATAACCACACATGATGAGAGACCTGAGAGCTGTCACTACAACAGGGGTCTGCTGAAGCAAGGCATAGCACTGGCTCTCTTTTATCCTCCACATTCATCACCCAGCTGAGGAAAACTAGACAGCTAGCAAGGATCCTTCCACAGTCAAAAAGCAGCCACTGTGAGTCACCTCCCTTCCCTCAGCCTCAGAAAAAGCCCAGGCACTTAGGGGATGAGCCACCGAGGGGCTTGGGTGTCTGACACCCATCATGAAGGGCTGATTAAGTCCGAAAGAGTCAGAGCCAGTGGGTTGCTGGAAACTGTGAACCACAACAGTGGGGGTTCTCTGAGACAAAAATGGGCCCCAGGATGAGGCAGATGGATGGAAATGTGTTGCCCCATGCAAAGGTCAGCAGCTGCATGGGGGCTAGGATAAGCCCCTTCAGAACAGGAGCTCGAGTAGGTTTTCCCCAGAGATGCTGGAGGAGGGTCTCTTCCTCACACCCCTTGTAGGGCCACAGTATGCAGCCCCTCTTTTCAGTGCTGCTTGCTTCTCTCCTGGATGCTCCCCTCTGTCTCCTTGGACCACCTCAGCTAGGTCCCATGCTGCACTCTAGATTGATGAGTCACATATGCCCTGGTTGGACCTCAGCATAGACCCTTGCCTCATGCTGCCTGTGAACTGACCATAGAGCAAAAGCTAAGAAATCAGCATATTTGAAAGATTAAAGAAAGGGGAAAAAAATAAAAAAGCAAGAAAAAGAAACACCAAAAGAAAGAACAGCACAAAAAAAGACCAATATGTTCTCAAAAGCTCTGAAACAATTAGAGAGAAGCTGTAAGAGACGGAAAGATCAAACCAAAAAAGGTAAGAGATGAAAGAAAAACATGAAGGGTACTTGCTGGGAAGTGTCTTCTACACTTTTTCCACTGGCTATATAGAAGCGAAACTTGTAAGAAAAACAACAGCGACCCAAAGAATTTCCACTAAAAGATGCTTAGAGCCGTGTCTCTGGTCCCTCCCTCCTCTGCCCTCACGTGCCTTGGGCTGGTACTGGTTTCTTGGTCATGACGCATCTTCTTAGTGAAATGAGGAAATTAGCTGCCCACCCGCAATATAAAGGCATTTAGGGAAATGCTTTGATCAGAGAGAGGGAGACACACAGCATGAGAGCCAGCATGGCCCACTGACCCCTCTTTGCTCACCCACCCACTCTAACACCTTCTTTGCCCATGCCTCATTTTTGCTGATCTCTTCAAGCTTTGAACCTTGTCAAGCACAGAGTTAGAGGCAACCCCTCTTCTGGATGCCACCATGAGACCAGTGTCCCTGGTGCTGTTCCTCACCTTCACTCTGCTGGCTTTCACTGGTAAGAGGGGCTGAATGTGCTGGGGAGGGCAGAGTAGCTCAGTAAGCTGAGTCTGGGTGTTATTTGATTCCTGAAAAGGCTGGAAGGGAGAGTTTGTGCCCTTCCAACTCCACTGAAGGTGGCCAGAGATTGCCCCATGTTCTAACCTGCCCTGGCCAAGACGGCATCCCCACGCCAGAATGGGATAATACTGAGTCCCACTCTTTGCTCAACCCTTCATCTCGTTACAGCTGGCCACATCCTACCAGGATTATCAGAGGGGAGAAGCATGGAGCAGAAAGTGTGGGTCAGAGAGGGGAGTTCAGCCGTGCTGCCCTGCCACTTGAGCCCCAGAAAGACGAGGGAGAACTCCAAGCATCTGCCTGACAAGATATCTGTGCTGTGGAAGCGGCATAGGGGAAGGTATGCCAGGGCTAAGAGAGATATGAGTCCTTCTGGGGGGACTGGGGAGGGTGGGAGGCCCTTTGAGCCTCTTTTTCTCCTTCCCCATATTCCCTCCTTTGTGTCCCCTCCCTTCATCTCACGTTTGCCTTTGGCATGAGTGGCTCACTTGTCCCACTTCCAGTGTCCCCCAGGAGCCACACGTGGTGCTGGAGGTGGGGTACTCGGGCCTCCAGAAGACAGCACTGCTGATGAAGCCCCGGGTGTCACTTCAGGAGCCTGCCTTGCGCAATGGCAATTTCTCCCTGCGGATCGACCCCGTCCGTGGCGAGGACGCTGGGCTGTACAAGGCACGGGTGAAATACAACACAGAGCTCCACAGCTGCCACGTGGAGCTGGGCATAATCACGGGTAGGAGAGGCTGGAAAACCTGGAGAACATTGATTTTAGGATGGGAAAGTTGTAAAGGTGGGACGGGGTGGGGATGCTGTGTTTGGCAGGGCAGGTTAGAGTACAGGCAGCATCCTCCTGAAGGCACTGTTTCCTGCTGTCTGCCCTCAGCTCTGGAGGGACGGCAGCCTTAGGGACAAAGCTAGGACAAGGGGGCTCAAAGGGCTGGTTTGGTAGTTCCTCTGAGACCTTGGCTCACCCTCTGCCCCAACACCACCTTCTCTTTTGCAGTAACGCTCAGTCCACCCAACCCTGTGGTAGAAAATGAGCTGCTCTTGATGAGCTGCAATTCCAGCCACCGGGCCAGCCTTGTGGAGATGTGCTGGTTCCACAGTGGGCAGCCGGGTCTTGCCTCCAGGACCTTCTGCTCCTTGCCCGGGGCTCTCTCCATCCTCCGTCCAGCCATGAGTGATGCAGGCTCCTGGCGCTGCCAGCTCCGCTACTCTGATAACGAGATCATTTCTGCCACATACAACCTGCAAATTCTGGGTGAGCTCACTCTCTATGTTGATACCCCAGCATCCCCACACTGATCCCTTTGATGTGACTGATTAACCCCAGTGGCTCCAGCTTCCCAGCTCCCACCTTGTCCTCACTTCCCAGGTCAGTCACATGCCTGGGGAGCTCTTTCCAGGCACCACCCCACACTGTCCTCTTTCTCTGGCTCAGGTTTTGACAGCCCAACCAGCCCTGTGATCTATGCTGCAGCTGGCTCTGCAGCCCATCTACCATGCAGATTGAGCTACCTTCCCAGTGCCTTTGGCATGAATGTGGTGGCAGCCCACTGGAGCCACCTTGCAGGAGGACACGTGCAAGGCTGGGACATCTCCCAGAATCTGAGCAGCAGAAGCTTCCCCCTGCATCTCCCCGCGGTGGGGCCGGGTGACGCAGGGCAGTACCGCTGCACTGTCTCCGTGGGCCGCAAGACCATCAGCAGGGACGTGACCCTGGCAGTGCTTACAGGTGAGAGGAGAGACTGGGAGGTGCAACGCCCCCCTGGGGTCCCTCACTGCAGACAAACCTCCCCACAAACACTCCCCACAGTGCAGTGAGCGTGGGTAGCTCCTGCTCATGGGTTCCCACCCCGGGGCAGGAAACCAGGTCTCTGTTCGGGGCATTGCACTGCACTGGACTCTGCCGGAATCAGGGGTTTTCCTCTTAAGAATGAGAACGACAAAGAAAATAAATTAGAGGAAGTAATAAAGAAGGGATGCAATAGAAGAAGGATGGACGAGGAAGAGATGTGGCCCTGCCTGTAATCTTTCCTGAGGTGATTTTTCTCTCTTTGCCACAGTGACTCCGAGCATCCAAGGCCCGGTTTCTGAGGGGAGTCGTTTGCTGCTCACCTGCAGCCTCACGCACTCCTGGGGACATGAACGTTTCCAGTGGAAACGCCTTGGCTCGGCCCCCACTAACAGCAAGCTGGCTGTGGCTGCTTCCCATGACCTGGAGAGCCACAGTTCCCAGATGGGGCCTACCTTGGAAATACCCCAGGTATCACAGAAGGATACGGGCACATGGGAGTGCAGTGTATATGGCCCAGAAGGCAGACTGGGAGCAGTGGAGTATGGGCTGCAGATCACAGGTACTGTTCCCCGTGGATCTGTAACCAACCTCTTTCTCAGGCCCTTAGTTCGTTCCCTGCTGCCCTTTCCTCTCTCAGCCTCACCCTGTCCTTCTCCACTCAGACCACTTGGATCCCATCTTCTTGTAATCCTGTCCTAGCTTTCACCACTTGCTCATGTCGTTCCTTCTAGTTGCCTGCACTCTTTCCCATTTTGCCTGGTTTTGTGCAGTCCCAGCCTTTCCCCAGTGCAAAACCAACGGTCCCTTCATTCCTGACTGTGATTCCTCCCCACAGGTGCCCAGGTCTCCAGCCCTCCCTCTATCTTCAGTGGGCAGGTAACTTTTGGGCTCACACTCACACTCTTCCTCCTGCTTGCAGTTTGTGTTGTGGCTGTGGCCTTACAAAGAAGGGTAAGTGTCCATCACCACATTTTTGTCATTTTTCCTGTACATCCACCCTTATTTGATGCTCCCCTGAGCACTTCAGAAGTAGCAGTGAAAGGTGCCAGGGACACAGCAGCCAGAGGAAGGACGAGGCTCGGGCAGCCTGCTGAGGGTGTCATGGACATGTAGGGAAAGGTGTACCCTGGGCATCAGCAGGTCTGGCCAACCATGGCATTCCTCTGAGGGCAGGTCAGACACCTCAGAGGAGGGAGAAAATCTCCTAAGAGACAATCACAGCCCGGCTTTGAAAAGCTTCATATTTATTCTCCCAGAGATCAAGCCACGCTGTAGTAGAGGAGGGCTGATTTCCAGGCTTTTGTAGATGTCTGCTCTCTCATTCCTCAGCTGGATGCTTTAATGTAGCAGTCTCCTGTTCTGTATCAATGCCTGCTGGTGCCCAGACACTGATCTCGAT
The DNA here is from genome assembly GCA_013398175.1 of Climacteris rufus. Taxonomy (NCBI): domain Eukaryota; kingdom Metazoa; phylum Chordata; class Aves; order Passeriformes; family Climacteridae; genus Climacteris; species Climacteris rufus. Next base: position 63,861 of record VZRZ01007431.1, on the reverse strand, counting down.
GCAGGGCTGTTGTTTCTGGCTCAGCCCTCACACCTCAGCTCTCTGCTTCTGGCAACTTACTGCCCTTCATTTGCACAGCTTGTTCCAGTGTCTTGTCCTCTGAAAACTCCACCTTGCCTTTATGATCCCAAAGGCCAGGCCAGGACTAATCCCTCCCTACCACACCACCAGAAAAAAACTCTGCAAACAAGTCAGACTGTTTCTCTGCAGTTTTCATACCATTGCTCTGCAAGTGAATAACATGGCAAAATCATCCTTCAGGGACACCTTTGAGAGTAGCTGTGATGTGGCTACCTTCTACTTAGCCTCATGGAAAGGGCCCATGGTGACAATCCTAGTGCAGAAGGGGCAGGGAGATCAGAGCAAGATAACTTTGGAAGAGCTTACCCTGCTGAAAGAGCTGGGAGCCTTGAAACTGCCTTGAGCAGAAGACGAGGGATGTGACAGAATTGATGAAAAGCCTTAGCAAGTCCCAGTGGCTGGAGACTGAAGACAGGCGGCATCACAGAAGAAACAAGGTGGAAATTTTTAAAAAACCACCGTGGGTAGTGCAAGAGCAGCTCGTGACAGGTTCTTTGTCACCCGTCCTTAATCAGCACTGATGGTAAAGGATAACACGAGGCAGAAATTTGTGGTTTCTGGGTGTCTCTCCAGAGCGTGCACGTCCAGGGCAAGATGGCCAGAACCAATCTTTCTGGCCCAAAGCCTTGGAGAGGAACCCCTTGAGAGTGTAACTGTAAAGCCTCAGCTGGAAGGCAATAGGATACCTGTGTGTCCACCTGTTGTTTAAACAGCTCCCATCCCTCCAGGATATTTGCCTCTGGGAAGAATTGGCATGTGCCCTCACGGCCCTGCAGAGCTGAGCGAGCCAGGCTCCTGTGTTGCAGCACAGGCCCTCCATCCATGGGTGGTCCTTGAGCAGCTCTGGGCAGCTCTGCTTTAGCAGTGGGGTTGGACTGGATCATCTCCAAAGGTTCTTCCAGCTCTAAACACTCCCTGTGGCTCTGTGATTCGTGCCCTTCTCCGCACAGACTCCCTGCTGGCCCATCCTCCCTCAGAGTGCAGACGAGGTGCCTCGAGCAGAGAGACCAGCTCGTCCCTGGTTCTCTCCCTCTCTCTGCTGGCATCCTCTGAGATTGCATTTGCTGTTCCTGCACTGGCTGGACATGTATCATGAGCAATCGATGGGCTGTTGCCCACACATCAGGAATTCCTATTCCTGACCCTATCAATGTCCAATTGGTGCTGCTGCATTTCATTGATGCTGTCATTCAGCTTAGTGCTCCTTTCTCCTAAAATATCTGGGTCTTGCGTGACATTCTCATCCTCTTTCTTCCAAATGAGCCTCCTCAACTTTATCAGCTGCCTAACTCATTAGCACTTTCACACTCTCTGTGCCAATAATGACTGATCTTTGAAGACTTGTGCTTTTCATTTCCCTGCAGCCTGACAGAAACCTGCCAGCAATACCCCAGTCCCTTCCTCTTAGCTGAGATCACACCTACCATGCCATTCTCTAACTAATCTCATCCTTCTTGCTGTACTGGCTGTCTGTGTGTCACCCTATACTTTACTGTTATCAGGAGCCCTGAAATCTTCCTCTTTTTCATTGTCTAGAGAGTCACTTGTGAAAGTGGTTCTGTCTGAGATTTGTTCTTATCTCATTTTGCACAAGCCTTCATGCATTTACTACTTCTCTCCACAAAGGTGTTGAAAAATCTGGCATTCCATCAAACCTGAGAGTGGCCTGACCATTGCCCAGATAACTGTTTGCTCTCCCTTAGGCACGTCCTGACTTTGTTATTCCTTATGCCCGTGACACCACGGAGGATTGTGTTGAGCCAGCAGAACCTGCATGTCTCAGAGAGTGTCTTCTTCCCTGGCTCCAGCAGGGACTGGGAGCCTTACAGCTGCAAGCAGTAGGAGTGCCTTCCATGGCAGGGAGAAGCCCAGACTCATGCCATTCTGTCTCCCTCCTATATCTGATGTTGCCTCTTGCTTCCCTTTCAGGCACAGCCTCCTGCCTTCCCAGCACTGGAAAGGATGTTTGCAGTCAATGTGCCCTGGAAGGTGATGGAGGAGAACCAGAAGGGGAAGACCCAGCAAACAGAGTGCTGATGGGAGCAGGGGAGCCTGCATGGGAGGATGAAACTCTGTGTGCCACGCTGCAGAGAGATGGGCACCATGCAGGCCTCTCAGGAGGGACTAGGGATGGCATGAGCAAAGCAGGAGGCCTTGGGAGCTCTGTACCTGCAGAGGGGCTGGAAGCTGCAGCCAGGGCAAGGCAGACTCGCCGCTGCAGTCGGGGTGGCCAGCAGCAGAGATGCTTTAGAGTTACTGGGAGTATTTGAGCCAGGAGCTACTGCCTGCTTCAGTGCCACATCTCTGTCCCACTCTTTGCCCCTCCTTCATGGCCTCTCCCTCCGTCTTTCTCTGTTGGAACATTTGTATGCAGGAGATGGCTGGAATCCATCTCTCCCGCAGCCTGACAGTGTTTTCTCCCCCATGCTCACTCTCTTCTTTTCTCCCTCTCCCTGCACTGCCCTGCTCACTGCCCTGTTGCACATTTTGAGCATTTTAACTTATTAGAAACTCATTTTAGAACTTAAAATAAATGTGTGACAAAAAAACCCTGCTGACCCCTGCGTGTGCTTGTGGAGGATTGTGCCTATCTGGTGGAGCTGGGTTCCTCTGCCTGTGTGAAGCCATTTCTAAGGCTTCTCTTTCTCTTTCAGTTCTGTTTTACTGAAGTTGCCTGTTCATTTCTAACATTTTCACAGTGGGGAAGGGGAAATTAAATGCCACTAGAGAAGGAAGAATAACAGGTTCAGTCTCTCCTTTTTGCTGTGTTTCAGAGTCTTCTTTTTTTTTCTCTCCCATCTGGCTGTCCTTGTTCATTCATTCATTTATTCCTTTAGTCCTCACATTTTTCTGAAAGATCTACAACAGGTGTTAGGGCTCTTTGTCACTCTCCTCCTGCTAAGGGTGTACCTAGCAATGTAAGCATGAGTCTGCCAGGCCCCACCTTGCAAGACCTTCAACGTGTTTAGGTTTCCTGTGGTCAGAGAATGCTCCTCACCTCCCCTTGAACAGCCATGGAGAACCCTGGTGCTGCTCTTGAACGCCACTGAATGCCACAAGAGTCACACGTGATTTCTCCCATATGGGTCCCCAGGCTGTGACTGCTTAATGTTTAGGATGGAAGATTTTCTTGACTTGAGAGAAGGTCACCACAGCCAGGCCAGATTTTCATTATTTCAGCAGACATTTGAAGAGACCTTCTTACTGTGTGGCTCTCACCTTGCCTCCCCAAGAGGTTCAGGGACACAGGCAGTGAATGGACTCTGGGATCCTCAGACTGCAGGTAGTGGAGCAGCACCCAAAAATCACAACTAGCTCACTCTGGGGAGCACATCTGGACTCCACAGCTCTTTAGCTACTCAGCTATCCATGTATTTTACTGAAAATGACACCATTTCTCCACTGAATCCTAGAGAAGTGCAGCAGAGCTGCAAGACAGACTTGTCTGCTTCAACCATCCCATGCAATTTCAGGCAGATCCTGGGGCAGAACCAACATAAGGCAAGACAGCCCAGCCTGGTACCAGCATCTTTCCAGGCAAATGATAATGCTGCAATTTTTTTTTCAGGTTGCAGTGATCTGTCTAGCTTAATAACCTCTCTCTGCCAGATGTTTTGGAGGTAGAGGAAAGGTTGGTTAACCCCCGTGGGACTAAGGGGGACTATGTGATATTCATCAGGTCCACACCATATTCTCTCAGTGCCTGACAATAGTTTGCTCTCTCTTCTCATACACAAGGGGATGCTCTCTCCTGTGAGTAATCTTTCCAGCATTGCCTGTTATCAGCCTGGATGTTCTCATTGTTCAGATGTGTGCCTGCTCTGTCTTTAAACCTCCCTGATTCCCTGTACTCTCTGAATTCCTCTGGCAATCAGTCCTCAGATCTGCTTATTCACAGTGTGAAAATGGTTCATCTCTCAGTTTTGAATTCAAAGCTTTCCCCTTTCACCATCTGTTTTCTTTTCTCCTGTCACAAAGGCTGCAAAAAGAGGGATCCCCAAATCTATTGTATTTTGTGTGGTCATTATTTTACTACCTTTTATCACATCCCTTTTTTTGTCATTTCCCCATCTCCTCCTGACTCATTGTCTTTCAGGTACAAACCCCAGGTTTTGGGGCTTTCTCCCTGCAGTTTGTACAGGCCTATCTCTATGCATGGTCAACTCTGCTCAGGTCCTTTGCTCTGGAAGAGGAGGCAGCAGCCTGGCAGGGCAGCAGTGCTGGTTTACAAGGAGACACTGTGCCTTTCTCTGCATTGCTCCCATCCAGCCCTCCATGGCTCCCAATGTTTTGTCTGCTCCTCTCACAGAACTTCAACAACACTGAGCTTGTACCCAGCTGTTCACTGTGCCTGTGGTGATGGGCAGGTGCCTGACATGGTGCAGGTACAGTGAGCAAAAGCCTGGAAGCATTTATGCAGTTTAGATTTTCCCTTCTAGGAAGTATGAAAATATTTGCAAATCAGGAAACAAGGCAAGTTGCTAGAGTTGAGGCAGAAGGAACAAGAGTCTGTACAATAAAGCAAACAAATCTGGAAATCTGTCTCAAGTGGAGTCAACAAATTGGAACAGAAAATAAAGCAAACGTCTTATGAAGGAAAGAGACTTGATACTTTTCCACAAGGGTACAGCAACAGGTGTAAACATCAGATAAATATTTTCAAGGCAGCAGAATGTGGTGCTTTGACCCTGGCTAGGTCAAACCACCAAAGATGCCCTATCACTCCTCTCCTCAACTGGATGGGGGATAAAAAATAGAACAAGAGGCTCATTGGTTAAGATAAGGACAGGGAGAGAGCATTCATTGATTACCTTCACAGGCATGACAGACCCCACCTGGGGAAATTAATTGAATTTATTCCCAAGCAAATCAAAGCAGGATATTGATAAAATAAACCCAAAGCTTAAAAGACCTCCATCCCACCCTCCATTCTTCCTAGGCTTAGCTTCACTCCTGATTTTCTTTACTTCCTTCCCCCCAGCAGCACAGGGGGATCGGGAATGGGGGTTGCAGTCAGTTCATCATATGTTGTCTCTGCCGCTCCTTCTTCCTCCGAGGGAGGGCTCCTCACCCTCCCCCCCTGCTCCAGTGTGGGGTCCCTCCCATGGGAGCCAGCCCTCCACAAGCTTCTCCAACGTGAGTCCATCCCATGGGCTGCAGTTTTTCACAGGCTGCTCCAGTGTGGGTCCCCTCTGGGGTCACCAGTCCCACCAGCAAACCTGCTCCAGTGTGGGCTCCTCTCTCCATGGGCCCACAGGTCCTGCCAGGAGTCTGCTCCAGTGTGGGCTTCCCACAGGGTCCCAGCCTCCTTTGGGCATCCACCTGCTCTGATGTGGGGCTCTTCCATGGGCTGCAGGTGGATCTCTGCTCCCCCATGGACCTCCATGGGCTGCAGGGGCACAGCTGGCTTTGGCTGTATCAGACATGGGGAAAGCTTCTGGCAGCTTCTCACAGAAGCCAACACTGTAGCTCCCCTGCTATCTAGACCTTGCCACGAAAACTCCTTGCACAGAGGCTGAGAACTTTAAAAAACACAGGAAATCCAGTGGGTTCCCTTTTGGCAGAGAGGAGGGCTTAAGGAATGCAAAGAAAACGTTATGCATGCAAATTCCTTTGCGTAGGACTCCTCCAAAAGGAATAGGAAGACAGTCTTTAATCCCAAATTAATCTTTTTTTGGTAAGAAAGATCAGCACCATTAGAAAAAATCATAACTAGGTCCAGATGTTCTGCATCTCAGACTTCTGAGGGGTTTACAGTGAGAGGCTAAGTACTAGCAAATAGCATAATCTGACAAAAGAGCAACAAGAAAAACACATCTATTGGGTCTTTGTGCACAGCTTTTTAAAAGCAATACAAAAGTTAGAACCAGATCTCGAATTATTAGGATACTAAGGCACATCAAGTTTTATACTTGCCTGTCAAATTTGTGGGAACAATATCAGCACCACATCTGAAAAAACAACAACAACAACAACAAACCAACCAAACAAACAACCAAAAAAACCCCATGGCTTAACACTCTGCTTCTATTTCTTCAACACATTGAGGAATAAACCCTAAATATATCGGGCTTTTTGTTTTGCCTTCTAGAGGCAACCCCTCAAACCAAGCTCCTTAGAGGAACGCTGTTGTGGCGGGTACTGCATCTTGTGCCACCCACTAAGTTCCAAAGCATCTGGGACAGTCTTTTCATAGCAGTGGATTCCATCATGCTCAAGAGCTTCTCTCCTAGGTTTCCATCCTGCTGGCCTGCCAGTTCAGTGTCACTGCCTCCAAAAGCTCCCATATGCTGTGCTCCAGAAGGGGTGTCACTCCCACCTGCCCGGATGGGTTTCAGAGGGTCTTATGGTAAGAGGGACATGGGACACTCTCCGTGCCTTGGAACAGTGGCAGTGGGTCACACAAAAGGGCAGCTTTTGCAAGGATTTGGTAATTCTCATTCTTACTGAGGTTTCTCTCATGTTCCTCGTCTTTTACAAGCTCTGTCTGTCTTGTCTCTTGTCACCAGGTCAGCACTCCCCCTTTTTGCATGGAAAACGACAGAGGTTTTGGACCAGGGAGGACACATCAGCAAAGTCCCAAACAAGCCTTGGGGGCTGTCAGGAGCTCAGTTAGGACCCTCTGCTCGGGCACTGCACCGATTAGATACTAGGAAGAAACTCCTTTCTGTGAGGGTGGTGAGGCACTGGCACAGGTTGCCCAGAGAAGCTGTGGCTGCCCCATCCCTGGAAGCGTTCAAGGCCAGGCTGGATGCTGGCCTATTGGAAGGTGCCCCCTGCTCTTGGACTGGAAGATCTTTAGGGTCCCTTCCAAGCCGAACCAGCCTGTGATGGTTTGAGCTCTCCCGGCCGGCAGAGCCCGGAGGGGTCACCCCGCGGCTGCTCCCGCTCCGCTGTCCCTCCCGGCTCCCTGTCCCGAGCCAATGCCGCCATCTAGCGCCCTGTGCGCCGGGATCCTTCCGCATTCCGCCTCCTCCTGCCGGGCACATCCACCCTCGCTGCCGACACTCGGCTCCCGGTGACACCTGGCACACCCAGGTCCTTCTCTCCCTGCTCTTTCTGCTGGGGAAGCCTGTGCCGCTGTGTTGCGTGCCGCCGAGCTGCTTCCAGGGCGATATTCCAGACCCGCCGTGCTGATGGAACACCTCCAGCTCTGCGCCATTGTCACCGGCTTCTCCCCCTTCCTTTTGCCCAGGGCATTAACAGTGAGATAGTAAAGCAATGTGCATCCCCCACAGGTCCTTAAAAGCTCCCCCGGCCACCTCTCTCCTGCCTGTTGCATTTCTCACACATCCTTGACATCGGATTGGTTTTGGCTAGGCTTGCTTTAGCTCCTGTCACTTTTGGTGACACGCTTCTGTCCAGTGCCCTCCAAGCAGTCCCTGACTTCCCAGCACACCTGGCTAGCCTTGCTCCCTCAGGCTTCATGCCTCCTGCCAAAATACAGGGAGCCCCTTGCTCATGAAGCATGTCTCTGGAGGGTTCCTGGTTTGCCACTGTGATCAGCAAATGAACTTTTATGATATCTGCTTAGAGATACCCAATTCAGGCTTCCAGGTGCCTGCAGAGAGGTATCTCCCCCCAGCCCTTCCCTCCCCCTTTTTGAGGAATACAGCTGTGCAGGGGCAAATCCCCAGCCCCCTCAGCAGACAGCTGGCTGTTTCTGGCTCCCCCATCTCGGGTCAGAAATGCCTCTTGACAGGCTCACCAGGTGTCAGCCATTCTGTTGCAAAGAGAATGCTGCTGGCCTTTGAAGCTGCTGACAGTCAGGTGTCTGAATATCTGGTTTTTATGCTGTGTCAAACACTTGTCTTTCCTCCTCTCCAATACCACTGAGCAATCACTAATTTTCCAACACATCTGGGTATCCTTCACCTGTTAAGGGTTCCCAGGCATGCTCATAGCCCTCACTGATGTGCAGGGCACTTGTTTTTAAGGAGACCGTCTCTGGAGGTATCTTGGTTTTCCAGTGGAGCCACTATAAGAGCCTTCTCAACATCTGATTTCTGAGAGGCTTTTCTCCCTTTATCTCACTTCCTTGGAGAGACTTAGTGTCTCTGCAGACTGTGACCATCACCCAGCACAGCCTGGAAGCTTCTTCTCTCTGCTGAGAGGATCTGTTACTCTCCAAGCCCAGCTTGCAAAAATATTGCTGGTGATGGGATTAGAGCGGAGAGAGACAGCACAGAGTGTCTCTGCAGGGGATAAAGCAGGGAAACATGACAGCCACACATTTTTCAGGGTGAGGAGAGCCACATGTGGTGCTCAGGCTGTTCTCGCTGTCTTTGTGGTGTTGGATGAGCCCCCTGTCCCCAGGGGTGCAGTACAGCCACTGTCCCAGCGAGGTGAGAACCAGACTTGCAAAGAACTTAAAAACCAGTTAAATATTTATGAGGAACATTACATTCAGAAGAGAGGCTGACTGGCTAATATTATTCATCCCTTCTGGATTCTGATGTTTAATTAATGCTTGCAAAGTGCTTTGAGATGCTTGGATGAAAGTGATACAAACACGTCACTGCACGCTGTGACCCTCGGTCCCAGAGGTACCTGTTCACCACACAGCTGTGGCAGCTCCCAGAGATGAATCCCCACCCTGGAGTGGCAGCGGGTGCAGAACAAACATTCTCACAAGGTGACAAGCCTGCAGCTTTGTCACCTCAGACCCACAGCCCTGCCTCTCCATGCAACCATGCAGCAAGTTCAAGTGCATTTTGCAGGCTTTACCCCTCCAGGGAATGCTGTTTCTGGTAGATATTTGCAGTGACATAAACAAACTGTTTAAAAACAAGGCAGTGTTTCTGCATTATAGCGTGCTGGGGAGACAAAATGCAAGCCAGAATCTGTGTGAGCTGAAGCACCAGCTCAATGCCCCAGATCCCCAAGCACTGAGATGCCACAGCCTTACAATCCAAACCTGAGGTTTCTCAACTCTTTTTTTCCCAGGACAGCCCCTCCCTGGCAGCTGGGGACCAGAAAGGACGTTTCTATTTGGTGCATGTGAGAGCATTTTGAAGAAGCTGATGTGATATGTCAGGTTCTCCCAGGAGAGCTGTGTCTCAGAACAGGGCTCTCACAGCTTCTGGGCACTGGCAGATTGTCCATCCCATCCCACTCCATCCCATAGCCTGTATCCCATGCTGGAAAGTTCCTGTCTCTTGCAGGTGGCCTCCTCTCTGAGATGGGACATCAATCTTCTCTGAAGTCATGACCAATGGACCAGCTCTTGTTCTCAAGGCCTCTGTTCCTTGATCACCGCTGTTCCTTTCACAGCTGGTGGCACATTGTGAACCTCGGTGCTGTGACTGCCTGTCCCTGAGCCCCCCAAAGCCTGGCTGCAACTCACACCCCCACCCTCCAGACAAAGGGGCAAGTCACTGCCAGGAGGAGCAGAGTGGGTGGCACAGAGATGAAATCTCAGCCATGTCTGGGGCTCAGTGGGTTTCCGCCGTCTTGGCTGAGGCTGGGATTCAGAGAGAGAGAGAGAGACCAAATGTGGGTGGAAAACCACAAAAGCCCCCTCCTCCACCCTCCAGAGAAGGGAAACAGCTGAGATTCAGTAGCAGTACAGGTTGGTACAGGTTACCGAAGAGGAACCTTGCACTGGGTTTGGAGGGCAAGGTTTTGGTATTGGAGGGCTGCATCAGTGGCTTCTGTGAGATGTGAGCAGGGCCCCGTGTCAGTCAGAGCTGTGTCCAGACAGCCCCACTGCACACCAAGGCTGAGGTCTTCAGTGATGCTGGTGGCACCTCTGTGACAGTGTATTTAACAAAGGGTAAAAACCCGTGCACAGCAGCTGTGGGAGACAGGAAGGAGAACACAAGGGAGAAACAGCCCTGCAGACACCAAGGTCAGTGCAGAAGGAGGGGCAAGAGGTGTTCCAGGTGCTGGAGTTGAGATTCCCCTGCAGCCCGTGGTGCAGACCATGGTGAGGCAGCTGTGCCCCTGCAGCCCGTGGAGGTCCATGACGGAGCAGAGATCCACCTGCAGCCTGTGGAGAGTCTGCACCCTGCCCAATTACACCTTGAAAGCCTCCAGCAATGCCAACTCTGCCACATCCCTGGGGAGGCTGTTCTGGTAAATGATTGCTTTCACTGTAAAAAATGTCTTTCTAATGTCAAGGTGAACATGGAGAACTGCAGTCCATGGGAAGGACCCACATCAGAGCATTTCTTGAAGGACCCCACAGTGGAGCAGAGGAACACCATAAATAGGAAGGAGCAGCAGAGATGAAGTGCTATGAACTGACCACAACCCCCATGACCTGTTCCCCCTGCAACACTTTCGGGGAGGAAGGAGGGACAGAAACAACAGGTGGGAAATTGAGCCTGGGGAGAGAAGGGAGATAGGAGAAGCTTTTTTTTAGTTTTGTTTGAATTTATCACTATCTTACTCTGTTTTGAATTGACTGTAAATTAAATTACCTTTCCCCAAGTCAAGTCTGGTTTGCCCATGACAGTAGCTGGGGAGAAAAACCTGAGAGGGTTTTTTCATATCTTCTCCTCCTGCCTTGCTGATGAGGGGGAGTGAGAGAGCTGCTGGGTGGGCTTCTGGCAGGCAGCCAAGGCAAAGCCACTACTGCTGTAATGAAGATATTCTCTCACCTCACCCCAAATCTCAGATATACTCCACAGACAGGTGCTCCCAACGTATCATCAGGGATCCCCTCTTCCTTTCTTCCTATGCCAGTGCAACCCCTGTGGTCAGCTCCTCAGACGTGCCTCCTCTTAGTGGTGGTGCAGGAGCCAGGCTGGGAGATGGTGCTCACATTACTCTTACAGGGTGTCAGAGGTGCGGGCTGGGCCTGCATCTGCTCAGCTACCCTGTTATTTTGTGAGCTTTCTTCCTCAGCAGAGCAGAACCAGCTCCCAAGCATTCATTTCTAAGTTTCGGCCCCATCACGGCCTCCAGCAGCTGCCTCATGGCCAATGGGCTCCCTCTGCTTTGCACACTCATTCTCCCCAGCACTGCCCTACATCCCCTTCCGCCAGGGTCCATTTCTGCTCACACCCAGACTGGAAATCACGTGCCTTTGGAAAAACACCCTCTGCCTAGAGAAGTTGGCGGATGTCAGCGCAATCTGGACTGGCAGCAAGACCTTGCTGTCGCTCCGGTTGGAGAGGAGGAGCCATCAAGGCCAACAGAACATCTGCTTGCTGAACATTAACTTCACTCCTCTTTTGTTTCAGCTGTAGCTGGCTGAGATCAATTACGGCAGGTGACAAACACAAGGAGACAGAAACACAGAGGCAGAGAGAAAAGAGGTAAGGAAACTCTTTCTTTCGCTAAGAGGCCAACCTGTTTTCGGGGTTTTTTAATGCTACGAACTTTACTACTCCACTCAAGTCGCTGTTTTGGCACAGATGGACTGGTTTTGCCCTGCTTAAAGGTCTGTTGTAAAAACATCTTAAACCTTTGACTTGATAATACTTCTGGCTGTGCAATCCTCCGAGGCCTTTTAGTTTTAACTAAGAATTATTTGTCTCCCTGGATTTTTCCCTGAAAGGGGCAGAAAAAAAGGGAGTTACGAAAAGCTCAACCTGCTTCAGAGGATCTCATGGATCTTTTAAACCTATACATAGGGAAATATGTCCTATATGAGGGCCTGTCATGGGTGAATGTATATCCCCAAGGGCTAGAAATGCATTGGGGAGCAGCCCTCTACCAGCTGCCACTTGCTATCACCTTCTCCATGTGTCCTCCAGGAAGGGGAACTTTATTCTAAAAAAAGCCAGGAAAAATAAGAAGATGCCAGTCTCCAGCTAAGTAGGCATGTCTACTTACATCTGTACGTGCTGAGACCGGAGGGGTCTGTGCTGCTAATCCAGGCTGACTGGCTCACTGCCTGACACTAGCTGCCGATGCAGCCTGATCCATTAGCTCAGGGCTGAGTGAGCAGGATTTCTTGGAAAAAGAGGGATCCTTTCAATTTAAGGACAACAGAAAAGAGATTTGCTTTCCTCTTCCATGGGCTGCTGCGCTGCTGAAAGCAGGAGTTTCATTTCTGGTTGAATTTTTCAACTTTCAGGTGGCATATCCTACTCAACCTCCATCAGCCACCTCAGATATTCCTCCACATGCTGCATTAAGGTTGAGTTCAGGTTACTACTCAGTGTTTTCCACTATGAACTCAACAGTCCCTGGTGCAGGTTAGAATCACAGGATCACAGAATGGTTTGGGTTGGAAGGGACCTTTAAAGAACCTCTAGTTCCAACACCCCTGCCACAGGCAGGGAAACCTTCCACTAGACCAGATCACTCAAAGCCCCATCCAACCTGGCCTTGAACACTTCCAGGGATGGAGCAGCCACAACTTCTCTGGGCAACATGTTCCAGTGCCTCACCATTCTCTGAGTAAAAAAATTCTTCTTAATGNTTTAAAGAACCTCTAGTTCCAACACCTCTGCCACAGGCAGGGAAACCTTCCACTAGACCAGATCACTCAAAGCTCCATCCAACCTGGCCTTGAACACTTCCAGGGATGGAGCAGCCACAACTTCTCTGGGCAACATGTTCCAGTGCCTCACCATTCTCTGAGTAAAAAATTCTTCTTAATGTTTGATCTAAACCTACTCTCTTTTAGTTTAAAACCTATGCCCCCTTCTCCTATCACTATCTGTCCATGTAAAAAGCTGCTCTTCATCTTTTTTATAAGATCTCTTTTTTATAAGATCCCTCTAAGTACTGAAAGCCTTTGATGAGGTCTCCCCAACTTTTGCCTTTGATGAGGTCTCCCCAACTTTTCCCTTGTCCTTCCCAGGGTTTCACAAACATGTCTGCCCAAGCTGCCTGCAGCACAGCAGGGCTCAGGAAACTGAGCATCCACCCCATTCCCACTTGAACACCCAGGTACGGTGCCCACCTGATCTGCTACAGCCTCATGTGGGGACTCTTTATTCAACCGGGCAAAATTAAGGAGGGATGAGACCCGAATGGCATCTCGAGCACGTACATGGCTTGGGAGGGTGATGGAGGAGCTGACTTCAGAGTGCTTCACAGTGCCCTGATTAGTCACAGCCTCCGGCAGCTTTAGAAAGGCAGGTCTTGGCTTTCCCTTGGGCCAGAAGGGAGCAGCCCGGGCTGCAGAGATGGAGCTGCTTCTCCTGGCCTCCACACGGTTCCAGGCAGGTGGCTGGGCCAGAGGCACTTCATGGCTGAAGGGAGCTTGGCTGGTGCTGACACAGCAGCCTCGCCACCCTGCCTTGTCCTCGTGGTGGGACCTCTCTCGGGAGGATCGGCTGCTTCCACCAGTGTGACCCCACAGACCCCACTCCTGCACCTCCCTCTCCCAGCAGCTCCAACGGGAGGAGGCAGCTGCTCTGGGATGGGCAGCCAGAGGTGCTCAGGGGGAAATGGAGGCAGGGTTGGGCAGTCCAGGGAGACAGGGGGGACCATGAATTGACCTTCACCACTATCATCACTTTGCTCTCTGCTGCTATTTTTGTTGCGTTTGGTCTCCTGCCCTGCCTGCTGCTCACCTGACGTTTGCTTTAATATTAATAAGTAATTTCAAAGAAACCACTATTTCGTAAAAGAGCCAGGTCCACTTTGTTTTTGATTTTCAAAGTGAGAAAAAGAGAAATTTAGCCCTTTATCCCAGAGCCCCACAGCCAAGCCTGACTCTCAAGCAGGGCAGGAGGCAGCTGCATCCCTGAGCCCTGGCCCAGCAGGCACCGCAAGGGAAATGCCGCAGCGGAAGCTGAGGTGTGAAGCCCTGGTGTGAGGGAGGGCTGGGGGGCCCCCCCACCCCGGCAGAACGAGCTGCTGCCAGATCAAAAGCACAGCCACAAGCAAGAGAGAGAGACGAAAACAAAACCACACTGCAAGAAAGAGGCACAGGAACACACTGAGGAAAGGAGACGGCCTGCTCTGTATCGGGAGTGGTTGCAGAGTTTTTTATTTGTTGGGGTTTTTTTAATTTAAGTTTTCTCCTGTGTCATGCCGGTGCCAACCTGTGGAGAGGTCTCTGCAGCCATCACCCACTGGGGCTCGGTGCTGGAGGGAGCGAGGGGTGCCAGCCCTGCTCCCAAGCAGATGTTCTCCTGGCCTGACTTGGTCCTGCAGGCAGCATTCTCTGGAACAAGCCCACTCACTACCTCAGCTCTCCTTTTCCTATCCCTTAGAGAGGCAGGGATCATTAAAATAAGTCAAGAAGGAAATTAAACCAGTTTAATAAGAGGGGGAAGTTAAAATGAAATGGAAATCAATGTTCACTTGGGAGGGAGCCCTGCTCCTCCGTCGCTAGACGTGCTAATAAATCAAGTGTGCCTGGACTGTTTCTGGTACAGAGGCCAGCTGGCATGAGATGGTCTGGGCTATTAAACTCACTTAACCTCCAAAATGAACTGGCCACATGCCAGCCACCTAATGGGAGAGGTCCCTGGCCCACGCTAACACCTAAATGCATCCCAGGAGTTGCTTGGGAGAGCGAGAGTTGTCCCTGGCCAAAAATGTGTCAGGAAATGTACTGGCAATTTAACAGGACTGATGAGTATGTTCCAGTGCCTGGGGACATTCTGTGACACCGCTTAATTTATGAGTACCACCGTAAGATACAGCTGGGCTGCCTGTAAGGAGGCTGCGGGTCTGCTACAAGCATCCGCTAATGAGAGCAGCTTGCTCGGTGAACACAGCAGAGCCCTGCTCCCTGAGATCTGTAAACTCCAGAGCAGCACTGCCTGTGATCTGGCCTGGAGGGATGCAGAAGGAGATAGAAAGGCAGGGTGGGGAATAGGAAGTGGCATGCACGAGAAGTAGAAATAAACAGGGAGAGAGGGAAAGTGTGTAAAAGAAATCCTAGCTGAAGGCAACCCCTTTTCCCCACTGACTTGTACCATGTAGGTGGTAACATCACACTGCAGAGATCTGCCTCAGAAATACAAAGATTAGTGTGAACGAAGTGGGAATGCAGGAGTCGTGAAACCACGAGAAGAAACAGAAGAACAAAGATGCATCTATCTGCACCTACCGAGCTGCACAAGGTCAGCAGTTCACCAGTCCCACGGTGCTCTGGTTGTGTGGTTTTGCTCAATAACCAGGAAGCAAGAAGGCAAAGACAACCTGAAGCCATATGACAGGAGAATAGAGATTCCCAGTCAAAACAAAATTGTGGGGGGTGACTCAGCTATTTCATTAATTTTTACTTGTTCCATTACCTTCAGGTTTTACATAAAGTTTAGTGACTTAAAATACTTGAAACCCACCACTGAACTGTTAATTTGCAGCTATTATTTTAGAGTGGGGGCTGACTTTTTCATCCCACAGGAACAGGTGATATGAGATTTCACAGAGAGGATGAGGTTTCTTCTGTCACCTCAGGAATGGATCTTACTCAGGGCCCTGTGCCAGTTCTCAGTTATTGATGTTCCTTTGGAGTGAGATGCATACAGATGCCTTGTTAGTGCCCCTTTATTCTGTAGCTTAACCCAGCAAACTGCTTCATCACTGCCTCTGCATCTTGTTAGGAGTAATCTCCAATCATATCCACTGGCTCCTCTGTTTTACTATTTTTGCAGAAAACAGCTCATGCAAATATTTCTTGGGCTGGGATGGGTTTTTGCTTTGTATGAGGCAAGCCACAAATCTCCTCTGACTGTGCGTTTGCCACCTGTTTCCCTTCTGATGGTGCATGTGGCTACTGTCTTGCTCTTGTACATGTATTTTTCATGTGTGCACGTGTGTACATCAGTCTGGTTGTCAGATGTCATGCTGACCTGATCTCCATTTAAATGTGGTGCTGATGTTTTCATCTACTCTTTGATAGCTTCATGTGCTCTGATCATTTAAATTAATTTCAGTATTAAATTATCCTCTAATAGAATATAGTCTACATAATATTGCACATCATACAAATAAATACCATATGAAATTAGTCATGCATTTCTTTTGAGTTTAATCCCATTATGACTCCAGCCTTCAGTCTGTCACGCTCCTGACATGGGGACTGCCTGCTTTCAGAGAAGTGAGGTCACCTCACTGGCTTGCTCACTCCCCAGAGCAATTAACCTGCTTGGCTTCCTTTTTGTGATAAATGCCTTGGTTTAGGGATGGAGACCTCGATGCTGTCTTTGCACCAGCAGCCATGGTCCCTGTCACCTTGTCAGCCCAGCCAGCTGCAGCTGCTACCAGCACTTGGTCTCTGCTGCAGTCAGATAACTCACCTTCACAAGATCATTAGCTTCCATTTCCCACTTCAGGTTTTGTTACCATCACAGCAACTTCTTCTTTCGGACCTCATTCCTCCCTTCTCCCCATACTTTTTATTGGATAGTCCTAAGAATTCAAGCAGGTCTTTCCAATATCAGACTTGCTAGTCACTGAGATTTTTAAGGTAAGAAATAAATAATAAAAAACCCCCAACAACCCGAAAAGTATTAATAACAGCCTGAAGATGGCTGTAATCACAGAATCACAAAATCACATAGAAATATTTAGATGACAAGGGACATTGGGAGGTCTCCAGTCCAATCTCCTACTCAGAACTGAGTTGACTCTAAAACTACAACATGTTGCTTGGGGCTTTGACAAGGCAACTTCTGAACATCCCCAAGGGTGGAGATTGCCTGGCATCTTTTGGCATCTATTCCATTGCTGAACTACCTTCAGTGGGAAGAAAGCTTTCCTTATATCTAGAGAACGTTTCCCTGCTGCAGCCTATGGCTGCTGCCTCCTGTTCCTCTCCAGTGCACATCTGAGAAGAATGTGGCTTATTCTTCTAGGTAATATCCTTTAGATAATGGGAGACCAAACCCAGTTTTCTGTCTCTCCCTCTATGTCACACGCTCCAACTTCCTCACCATCCCACTAGCCCTCCACTGAACTCTGTACAGTTTGTTGGCATCCTTCTTGTACTGGGAGCCCAAAAGTGTATCCTGTATCCTAGATGAGACCTCAGGTGTGCCAAATAGAGAGAAATAATTACTTCACTCTACTTCCAGCAGAGCTGGCTGTGCTCTTGCTAATGCAGCCCTGTATGTGTTTAGCTTTAATCTCTGCAAGAGTGATGATAACCCACCATAGAGAAGTAAAAAAGCACAGAACTCTTGGCAATATAAACAGCTGCAGCCTGATGAATGCCAGAAACCTAGGGATGAGTAAAATGAAATGTTTATTACCAAACTCCAGGGGCAGGCTGCAGATGGATTCTTTGCTGAAACAAAGGGCTCTGGTGACTTTACCAACTTTGCTACACTGAAGGACAGTGGGAGCTGACTGGGAACACAGGTCCCACCCACTGTGGGACCAACAGTTACTAACAGAGCATTTGGGCCTTCCAGGATAAGATCTCTTGGCAGTGACAGCATTTCCAGCGCTGCCGTGCGCAGCCAGGAGGAGCATTCCCGCGGCGATGAAGTCGGACGGCGCGGCGCTGAGCTCCACGCTTGTCACCCTCTTGGTTCTGCATATGGGTGAGTCCTCATGGTTCTCACAGCCTTTCCACGAGCCTCACAACATTTCCAGGCTCCGCCTGATGTGCCATATGGCATACCTCACATGGTTTAGCTTTGGGGCTCAGGTTGTTCCCAGCCCGCCTGCTGAGCCTGCCAGCCAAAACCAGGGGGCACCGCCAGGTTTGGGGAGCTGCCCTGCAGAGATGCAGGAGTGGGGGTCCTGTGAGAACCAGGACAGACACTGAGCAGGGTGGAAAATATATCCACACTGCCTCCAGCTGTCTGAGCAAGATGATATCTGTGGTGAAAGGTCACACGTGTGATGTGATTTTCTGAATCTCATCACAGATTTACCCTTACAAATTGAATGTTACCAGCTTGCTTGGCTTGATTGCTAATGTTAGAAGGTTTGGTGGACTTTTTAGTGCTCATTTGCCAAGAAAGGAAGGACAGTGAATAAGGCCAAGCCTGCCGTTCTCAGATACTCTGGTTACAGAGGAAAGATTGGAAATTTGTTGTGCACCCTAGAACCAAATGAAAAGCAAAAGATATCAACTCTTATTAATAACATTTCTAATTCCACAGTTTAAGACAAAATCATAAGCTTCTGTAGCCCAACGTGCAATTATCAAAACTCCTTATTGGCATCATTGCAAGTTACCTCTTGGAGGAATGTAACTTCTGGCAAACCCTACATTAAACTCATGTAAACTTCTTATTTTACACTTCTACAGCTCTCTAGAGGGGGATGGGCAGGTTAGGCATCTCTCACAGCTTACCAGCAGTGAGGTAGGAGACCACAACCCCAGTATTCCCAATCTTAACCTCTGGCAACTCCATCTTCTTCTTAAGGTCTCCTGCAGAAATCCTTTTTACAGTGAAGGAAAGGAAGTGATTCTCCTAAGAAACCACTCATATATCCTATTCCTTTTCTTTCTGTCACATAGCCCTCACTGCAAGAACAGGAACCTGACATCAGGCCAGCCTTCTTTCTTTCTTTTTTACTTTATTTCTTAATTTTTTTCTGGGTTTTCAGTCTTTCTCCATGCTAAAACTGGAAGGGGTGAGCAAATCTGTCAGTGCTGCATCAAGTCTTGACTGGGAAGTGAAGGAGGACTGACATATGCTGTCCTTCTTTTGCTACTAGTAGAATAACTAAGTCTTTTCTAGTGGAAAAAGGTTGTTTCAGTAAAACTGTTGACATTTCAAAATTGTGAATGATGGTCAGTCCACCATAACTACTGGTATTTTTCCTATTTCTGAATATATGTGAAGGAGAATAGTCATTAGCCAGGTAATAAAAGAGCTTGACTGATTGATTGCTTGATTGATGAGATAAAGGAGTGAAAAATTCAGAAATGGAGGGTAATCTCCACAGCGTCTGGGAAGGGAGGAGAAATATCACCATCTTTCTGGAGGGCTGGGAAGTGTTCACTGAGCCACCCTTCAGAAAGGGAATGTATGCTTTTTTTTTTGGTGGGTATTGACTTTCAGGTCTGATCTCCAGCATGGCTCAGCAAAATGAACTACAGATTGGGCTGGCAGGATGGGAGGTGACCCTGAACTGCCCAGGCATACCTCCTGACTCAAGCTTACCCCACCACACTGTTGTGAGCTGGTCGTACCATGATACTCTTTTGTGGCAGATGGCAAATAAAATAGGATATTGGAAAAGTAAGGCTTCCAATTCATTACCCCTTCTCCCTTCGTATGACTGAGAAACCTCTTCCCTCTTGACCAAGCCTATTTTTTCAAAAGAGCCAAATGCCATTACTGAACGATCTGAAATCAAGAGGGAATATAAGCAGCTGAGGGTACAGAAGCTGAAGCTCTCCGACGCTGGCATCTACACCTGTAAATTCGGCTCTCACAAAGTCAGTACCTTGCTGCACATCTTCAAATGTGAGTGATGAGAGGGCTTTTATCCATGAGGAGGGGAGGGGGCATGGAGACTGGGGAGACACCTCTGCTGGGATTCTTTACCCAGCTGCCATTTCTTCTGTCCTGGGTTTAGGACAGAAGTTCATAGTTCATTTCTCCTCATCTCCAGGGCACAGAGCCTCCCTATTCTCTTTGCTGTAACACTTGTCCCTCTCTTGCAGGAGGAGGAGCTGAATTACTGGCTGTGCTTTTTTATTTTTACAGTGACAATCTCTTTGGATGGGCACTTTCTGCAAAATGAAGTCCCTGAGCTGATTTTAATGCAAAATTCAACCAAACCTCTACCTGACCTCAGCATCACACTGTTTAACAGCAACAATAACAGAGTAACACCAGAATTACAGAACGAGACCCCTGAAAAATATATACTGAATTTAAAGAAACTGGAGGCTACGGACAGTGGGACCTGGGTGTGTCAGGTCCATTCAGACTCTCCACTGATTAATCAGAACATCTCCTTTGCTGTGAAGGTATTAGGTATGTGGCAACAAAAACACAACTCACACACAGGCTCAAGAACCAGTGCTTGCTCCAGCTCGTGATCTTAACTTTTAATCTCCAGCATCCCAAGAAGTACTGGTGCTCCAGGGTTGACTTCCCAGTGTTCCCAACAATGCAGCTTGAGGATTGTTCTGCTGCCTGAGCTCTGTTCCCCACTTGCACTCATTTTCCTGTCCAGGCTTGGTGAGGAGAAGATTCTCCTCTCCTTGGGGCCTGTTCTTCTCAGCTCGGCTGTGCTTGGGAGC
Organism: Climacteris rufus; assembly: GCA_013398175.1. Lineage (NCBI taxonomy): Eukaryota > Metazoa > Chordata > Aves > Passeriformes > Climacteridae > Climacteris > Climacteris rufus. The sequence continues at coordinate 43,703 of VZRZ01007431.1, read as the reverse complement.
TTTGGCTCTTTCTACTGTCTTATTCTCAGACACTAACTGTTTAACCTTCCTGGAGGATGTTGTGGCTTTCCTCCAAGTCCTTTTTCAACTGAGCACAGCGTGTCTCACTCTGGATCAAAGGCAAACATTGGGAAGTGTAACCATGGCTTCTCCTGCCTCTGTATTCCTTGTCTCTTCTAAATTCAGGTTTTCAGAATCCAGATTCAGAAAGAAAGTATGCAGCTGTTGATAGCACTGTCATTTTGTCATGGCCTCTGAACTTCCAGAAGATCAAATGGAAAGAAGGTTTCACAGGACAACTGAATTGGCAACAACGGGAAAGTGCAAACGCTCATGAGCTGCTTGATTTCAATGTCACAGCACAGGGACAGCTGCATGAGACCAAAAGAAGCAGCAACCTTCTGTTTGAGATACCTGAAAGAAAACCTGGAAATACCATAGAAGTGATGCTGCCCAAAGTCCAATTCAACCACTCTGGGCAGTACCAGTGCCAGCTGGCATACCAAGGAAGACACGTGCAGAGCAAGATAGAGCTGGTGGTGATGAGAGGTGAGACAAAGAGAAGTGGGTCATGAAGAAGAGGAGCTGCAGAAACCTGGAAGCCACAAGAGCATGGGTGGACCCATCTTCCCATTCCCTTACTCGTGTTTTTCTTGCCTTTACAGTCTCAGCTAACCCTGTTGGGCCACTCTCCAGAGGGGCCAATGTGACCCTGACCTGCCAGGTCTCTGGTGCACTCCCACCCAATGCCTGCTTGCGCTGGGAACGCGTGAATGGGACTCAGATGGACATCAGGAGCTCAAAGCAGCATGAAGTGAAGTTGGAGGTGAACATCAGTGCTGCAGGGCTGTGGAGCTGCCACCTCATAGAAGACAATGACAGAAAGATCAGCCTTCATTACCACGTGGGTATGGAAATTAGCATCATGTCCCTGCCTCAACCCTAAAGCCTTAAAATTCCCTTTATTTCTGTGTCTAAAAACTTTTCTCCTTCCACAGAGGAAGCTCCTGCTTGGATTAACTATGTGATAATTGGAGCAAGCGTTGGAGGCAGTGTACTGGTGTTTGCCCTTGCGTGCCTGTGCATCATCAGTGGTATAAGCTGGCAGCGGAGAAGGGTGAGTGCCCTGGTCCCCGTGAAAGGTGCAGAGATTACTGGCTCTCCAAACCACAGGAGGAGTCAGATTTCCTGTGTGGGTGCAGGGCAGAACAGATAAAGTGTCAATAATTAAGACTCAAAGCAAATTATTAGAGATGGGCAGTCTGCAGATGTCAGACAGCACTTTACTACAACTTCAGAGGAAAGCATTTGAAAGAAAAATACCCAATTGTTCTTTATCCCCTCTCTCCTGGCAGCAACGGGCAAAAAGGATGGCACAAGCAAGACAACACTTGCTGGAAAACAAGACATGTCAGTGTAAACAGTAAGTGGCAATGAGGGCACCCAGAATGGGCAAAACATGTTTTCAAGAGAGAGGAGCTGGATGGTTGAGCGGGGAGAAATCGAAGTTGAGCCTCTTTGGTGAAATAGTACAGCTGCATTTCAGCATTTTCAGCTCTTACTCATGTTGAATCCTGCTTAAGAGTTATGAGCTATATTTAGTGAATTTCCTGTTACATCCCAAACCCATGGCAGCACCGTGCTGGCAAACTTTTGAGCACAGAGGTTTCACTTGAATTATCTTAATGTTGAGGGGTGTTAGCCCAACGCAAGCAGGAGCTCCGAAGTCCTTCGGTAGGCTCCACAGTGAACCTGAGATCTGGATATCAAGGCTCATGAGGAGGAAGGCACACAACCAAGCACAAACATGAAACCCACATTTTAAAAATCCATTATGTCCACAATGTAATTCCAGCTCTGCTAGCACAGTGTTGGACTGCAGTTGGTGAAAATTGCCCATAACCTCCCAGGAGTAACAAGAGAGGAGAAAAACATTATGGAACACTGTGATTTGTACCCTTTCCTAAAGGCCTTGGGGGAGGTGAAATACACCATCATGTCCTGACCCTTTTCATGGGAGCAAGGATTTCTCAGCAGAGAAGCTGCCCTTTTCCAGGTCTTTAAGCTTTTATGGTATCAGGCATCAGAGGCAGCTGTTGGAAACACTGACAGCCATTCTGTCACTTGAAGTGGAGTGCCAAGGAAAGTATAAATGATTGCATGAACAAGTTCAGTGAATATATGGGTAAAGAACTGGACTTCTTAATTTTCACTGGTGACACTGGCAAAGTGTGATAGTTTTTTTCACTGTCACCAAGAATTCAGTGAGAATGTTTATTGGCAAATACTGCTTCACAGCTGGGATGTATATGTGGTGAAGAGCATAACGTGTGTCAAAGAAGTCACCTCATTTTCACCTGCTTTTTATCAAGGTTAAAAAATAATCCCCATAAAGAGAGGACAAAGCCTGTACAGATGAATCAAAAACTAGATAAATCTGTGCAGCACAAGTGCTGATACAGTTGTTCTCTAACTCTCTTTGCCAAGTAAGCAGCTCAGTGTAAATGAAACCTAAACTGCAGCCATGTGGATGCTCAAGTAACTGTTTGCATCCTCAGCTACAGAGGAAGGCAGTCATTCTCTATGCAAAAAAAAAGTGGGGGCTGGTACTCATGTAGTACTTTTCTCTTGCAGCTGAAAAAGTAATATTGCAGCACCAGAGTCAGAAAGACTGATGAAGTCTCTGCCTGTACCTCAACACCTGGCAGCTCATGGTGCTCTGTGAAGCCATCGTCCTTTCTCCTGTTTTAATGAAATTCTTTATTCCTTCATCATTCCCCCAGTCTAAAGGTATGCAGGGATGTTGTCTGGCTAGGAGCCAACAGACAAGACAAGAAACCCTGAAGGGTTATGATAGATCCCCAGTTCTATAATGAGAGAGACTGAACAGAAGAGATATATACATATATATACACATTTATATATAATATGCCTGTATTTTTTTCATGCACTTAATTTGACCTTCTTGTGGAACCAATTTTGTGCGCTTCTTTTATCTGCCTGAGCGACAATAAATTACTTTGGGGTGGGGAGTTATTTTTTGCAAGCTGGAGTACATTTTTTCTTAGGCACTCTTGTCTGGTTCAAATTCACATTTCTCTCTTTCCTGCTAGGATGTGAAATGCTGATTCTCTTTTTCTCCCACCTCCCTGGCTGCCATGAGCCATCCTTAATGCACCAGTTCTTTGACTCCATGAAACCTGTCCATGCTCATTTGCCTTTCTTGGGCTGTCTGAGCCCTACATATCTGATCTCCCATGTCTATCCCTCAGCCTGTAGCTTTCACCTCTCCCACAACACGCCAACAAACAAGTGAAATCAGCACAATCAGTGGGATAATTCAGAAGGAATTTCATTGGGAGGGCAGTTCAGGGTACCAATAGCTGCTGGAAGTCAGAGCCTGAAGAAGTTCTGATGTTGATCTTGAAGGTAAGTTTGGGAAGGGGTTGAGAAAGTAATTTCCTAGAACAAACAGCCTTGGACTGAGTAATCCCAGAGAGTGCAGAGAGGAGATGCTTCTGAGAAAGCCACTGAAGATTTTTCTCACCAAAATGACCCCTTTTTTGGCTCAAGATGAGGAGAAGAGGGAGTGAAAAGGCCAGGAAATTTCAGATGGAACTAAAAGCATGTTGCAGAGATGACAGAACGTCCTGAAAGAAAAATGCTGTTAAAATATGTACACAGAAGTCTTTTGTTTACAGAAGTTACTCTACTGTCTGCTAGTGGCAGGTCAAAAAGGCCTTGAGGTCCTACAGCTGTCACTGGCTGCAGTCCAGGTTTGTTTGTCTGCGCTGGCCTCGCTGGGGACAGGCACAGAGGGGCAGTGGGCTGTGGGAAGGGCTCCCTGTGGTGAAGACCCTCTGTGAGATGCCTGCTGCTGGAGGAGGGGTTTTCTGTGTGGCAGCCACACCAGCACCACACTGTTACTGCCAGACAATAGGCAGGTGGCAACAAAGCACAGACAACACCTGTGAGCCGGGGGAACCTTCCCCCCTACAAGCCCTGGAGTGGGGACGCAGCCCCAGGCAGCTGTGGCAGCAGGTGTGGGCCACCACTCTTGCTCCTCCTGCTCCTGCCCTGTCCCTGAACTGCCAGCATACCTTGGGAGCCAGTTGCAGCCCATCAAACAGCTCAACACGGCATCACCACAGCTCAAGGACAGGTCCATTTTGGGAGCTGTAAGAGGAGAAATGAGAGCAGCGTCAGTGGTGGTCGATGTAATGGTCATGACAAACTGCTTGGCATGGTCCCCTCAACAAAACCCAACCCTTCACCTTAAATAACTGCTTGAGTACCCAAATCAGCTCCTTCTTTCACTCACACAGGGACTGTCCTGTACCACCTGATACCTGGGTGGGACAAAACATCAAGCTGGGTGAGCATCCATCTGGAGCTCCTTTAGCACCGCAGCCTTCTCCAGCAGTTCAGATGCTCACCTGAGGTTCTGGCAGCTGAACCAACCACCTCTGTACCAAAAACCACCAGCCTTGACATTTTCAGTACGAGAATCAGCCTGACAATAAAAGACTAAGCTAATAGGGCTTGCCTGGTGTCCTGGTTTCAGCCACTGTAGAGTTAATTGCTCCTCAGCACAGGGTCCATCAAACCTGGCCTGTCCAGGATAAAATGCATGGGTAGCGGAGAACACGGGCACCGGTGGCTCGGAGAGCATGGAGGTGCCTGAGCTGCCTGACAGCTGCTAAAGCCAGGAGACAGCTCTCCTCTCTTCCACAGGCTGGAAGAGGCACACTGTCCCCACAAGTGCCCAAAGGTCCCCATTCACAGCTGGGACCCACCTGCAAAGAGCGCTCGGGCCCACAGCCCCGCCACCGATGCAGCAGGTCCCTCCATCTGTTTCCAGGTGGCCTGGTTGGCATGACAGCAGATGTGATGGTGCCACTGGGATGCCTGTAAGCACACAGCCACATCCACAGATGCACAGCTTCCCCTTCTCCCATCTGGATGAGTGTAACAAAAATGACAGGCCTTCCTCAGCACTGCACAGCTCCTCAGTGGGTCTCCCAATCTCAACAGTTGTGACCGTGCCCTGCTCTACTTGAAACTCACCAGCAGGCACAAACCGCTGTAGGCTCTGATCTTATAAATCTCATTTTTTGGCAGCTCTCCTGTCTGTATCTTTTCATACGACGACCTCCTTTGTTCCCTAGATGCACGGACTGCCCTGATTGAGAGAAAAGTCATCCACAGAGTCAGTCCTAGGCGGGCTTTGCTTTCCATCTGAGTGCAATACTGAAAGCTTCCGTGTGGGCTTCAAGGCACTACAGAGGTAGAGATTGACACCAGATAAGAACGAGCTTGCACAAAACATGTCAAAGTAGAGGAGTTTCCAGCTGGAATGGAGTGCAGATACATCTCACCCGGGCCAGGGCTTTACAGGCTGTTTTCCACGCATCCTGATTCTCCTCAGGAGGTGTTGAGGACTTCTCCCTTTGCTAGGGATGAGGGTGTATCTACCCTATGCATGGAATAACACCTCTGCATGATGCAAACTACAGCAATACACAAGTCTGCAAAGCAGCAAACACAATGACAGACTTATTTTATCATGTGGTGACAGCTCATCAGAGTAGCCCTGAGATGATGGCACACATGGCAGTACTTACAAAATGACAACAGCAGCAAGTGTTCTGTGTAGTGATGTGGAAATACCACAGAAAGCATGAGTTTGGAAAAATAGAAGTGCTGATTTTCCCTATCACATCAGACTCTTTGGTAGTACTGTTCCCCGTGTTTCTGGGCTGCAGAAAAGAAAAAGCACACACTTCATTCCTTTGGACCCATCTCCAACGCACGGTCCTCTGTCAGGATCCACAGAGCTCCTTGCTCCAGTGGAGGGAGGAGGGTGGACACAGCTGAGGATGCACTGCCCTGTCCAGTTGTGCTGATCTGGAAACACGTGGGCTGAAATAACCCCGTCCCACAGCTCTACCTCCCCAAGCCCCTCCTGCTTCCCAGTTTATTTCTGCCCTCTGAGTGCAGCGTGAGGCGGTGATTTGGTGGATGCTGTCAGCCCGGATCTGCCGAGGCGATCCATGTGACTCATGCTCCCCGCAGGCTCTGCAGCACAGCACTCGCATCCCTCAGCCTTCAGAGCCGAATGACCCTGTGTGTTTCTTTGCGTGTTCCCAAGGTCTAGAAGGGGAAAAGCTGTGCACTTCAGCCTCTTGTAATTTCTTTTTATCTTGGGGATGGGAAGAGGGAGGAGGGGAGAGGAAGGACAGTATTCATCGTCCGTTTGAATGGCTCATCAGCCTAATGAAGCTGCAGAAAAAGAGTACCTTCCATCCACCCATCTCAAAGGAGAAGGTAGAGTTGGAGAACCAGACTCTTCCACGATGCTCAGCTCTGGACTGGTTCCTTTCTGAGAGTATTCCCAAGTGTGTGTTTGCTAGGAGGAAGCCCAGGGTTTGTTAGCACACTCGCTTCTGAGCAACACCTCCAAACCACAGCCTCTGCCTCATGCATGACAGCATCCTTCCCTGGTATCCCCCCCGAAGAAGCCTTTGGCTCTCCTTCTGTTCATTTGCCAGCCAGCTTGGCCAAGTCTTAGAGGTGCTTCCAGATTTGGAGAATTAAAGAACAGCAGAATAAGAGGTGGTGGCAGAGACAGCCTCGCTGGCAAGGGATCAGAAGTGAAGAAAGGAGAAACCCCAGCTCCTCAATGCTTCAGCACCAGCTGGCTCGTGCCAAGGTGCCTGTTTCAGGCTCCAGTGCTGGGAAGTCCCTCATCTGAGCTTGTCTGTGTGCTGTGTGGAGATGAGGTTCTGGAGATGAACAGCAGTAACCGTGATGCTGGCTGTGTGAGGGCCATGGCTCCAGAGAGGCCAGGACAGCACCTAAACAACGAGGGCAGCCAGAGAGCTTCCCTGGCAGGGGCTGGGCCGGCTGCTTCCAGTGTGTCAGCAGCACTCCTGGAAGCCCAGTCTATTTTTGAATTAAATGATTGTTTTGGCCCTGGGAAACCTCAAACATACCTAGAGAAGCTAGAGGTAAAATGAAAATTGCAATTCAGTGTTACAAATTTATAGCAAAGAAATCATTTCAGCTCCTTCCAGATATTGTGGGTTCCCAGATTAATGATTCAAGAGCTCCTAATTATCTTTTCTGTGTATGAGAACAAACAAGTAAGTGTTTGGTAATTTTGGAAAGTAGCATAATTAAATTCTGAAATGACAGTTTTACATCATTTACAGACTGGAATTCACTGTGCTGAGATATCAGTGGTGCCACAAGAGCAGGAGGGATGAAAGAGGGATCTCTAACCTTCAGAAGAGAAGAACACACAAAACATTATATTGGATGGGTAGGGGAATGGGGGGAAGCAGGAGGATATATACACCTCTGCAAGATTGCATGTAGCATCACAACAATCATATATTTCACAAGCCTACCCTGCCAATTTGTTTTCTCAAGGTAAATCTCATATACAAATATTTATGCATGTGACAGAGGAAAAAAAATTATTTTAGAAGGTGCCCAGCTGTGTAAGGAAAAACATTCAGTGGTAAATGGGCATCCACAAGTCCAAATCCCAGTTTATAGATTGCAAGCCCTTAATATTTCTGTAGCTCATAACCAGTGCTAGTCATCTGTCCCCTGATGAGAGCTATTATCAATTGGCCATTTTGCAGATGAAATATCCAAGAAATCTCACTAAATCTTTCTGTACAGTGCTAGAAATAGAACCTAAGGTTTGGACTTGACAGATCTACATTGCAGTCGCTGTCACTGAAGGAAGATGCTTGGCTGGATTCTTGTTAGCCATTAACCACACCCTGCTCAGAGAGCCAGGAAGGATGCCAGGAAACCTGCTTGCAAGCACACCAATGTAGCCTCACAGGAGGCTGTATAAGCCATGTTGGGGCTCTGAGGGTGGATTTAATTTCATCCACGATCTGTGAGAAACATATGAAACCTCCCATGGTCACTATCAAAGCCCTAAGTAAGAGCTGCAAACCATCAAAACCCTGTGAAGTGCCTTTGGCTGTCCTCTTAATGCTTCTGCTTTTAGGATTCTGCTGTTTGTTTCTTGGTTAATAAGCTCTGTTCCTTTAAGGATCCAAGGCACCTCTGGGAAGAGCATTTCCCTGGACCTGCAGAGCTGCTATCCAGAAATAACTGATCTTTATGCAGTGAACTTTTCCAGAAACCATTTCACACCCTGACATTGTAACAGTGGAGTTTCTTCAGGCCTGGATGCCTTAGACTATTTTAGTGAGCTGAGACTTTAGACAGCAGGTTGCTGGTCAGAGTACAGCCTGACTGTAGGAATTAAAAATCGCTCCCAGCTGTCCTTCTCAGAGAGGAATCTTGGGCAGGGGGAAATGCACACTTCTAGCCTGGACTTCCTAGATACATAGGAAACATTCCACTGCAAGGCTTCAGGATTTCCAGGTCTGAGCATCGGTGCTTCTTTGCATGTGCATTGTCAATATGCAGCATGTACACAGTTGGAAACCACCTCTTATGAAAAACAGTGAAACCAGGTGTCTGGAAATCCTTGAAATTCATTTAGATGAGAGGGATGGATGGACAAGCATCTGCTTGGGAGTGTGACAGCCCTAGGGTAAGAGCTCTTCTTCCCACAGAGTTCGTTCCACTTCACAGTAAATCTTCAATTTTTTGCTTACATTCAAACTAATAAACCAGACACATTTGCAAACACAAGAAGCCTCCTCAAGACCGGAAGACCTGTCCCCATCCAGCTCTGCTCACCAATCTCTGTCAGGTGTAGCCTAAGCTATGAAGAGATGCTGAGCTGCAGGTTGTCCCTACCTGAGTGGAGCTGAGGCAGGCAGACAGTACAGAAAGTGCTGGAAGCTTGATTTGCTGTTTCCCAGAGAGAACACGAGGATTTACTCACCCACGCAGGCAGGCTAACAACTCTTGCTAAGGAGACTCAACTTCTGAATCAGAAGAGGATGGTGATGTGGAAGTTATCACATTAGGCAATTCATACAAATTACATAAGTGAAGCTGCACAAATGTTTACATTTGTGGATACATACTGTCTCACTTCAAGGCATAAACCTCCTGCAAATGATATGGGTGGAAAAGAAGTGACAGAGGAGGGCCAAAGCTGTCCTATCACACATCTTTGGCTCCTGCTGTTGATGGACTGGCCACTGAGCTAAACCACCTCAGGGCTGTTCCTCTGTGGGAGTCCCTCATGCCAAAGAATAGCCAGAGCATGACAGCATCATCACGACCTGTCTGCCTCAAAAATATCTCTTATCTACCTACCTGACACAAAGCTGGATCTATTCTAGTGGTGCCTCATTCTCCTGACTGTCTCTAAAGCAGGGCCCACTCCCAAAAGCTACTGCAATGCAAACCCCATTTACACCTCTGGAACTGCCTTCGCTGCTGCCCCTGGTCCCCAGAACCAGCAGTACCTCCAGCTTTCTTCCTCAGGTGTCTCTCCCTCTGCTGATCATACAAACCTCAGATGAAATTCCTTGGAATCCAAGGCACTTGGGATCACCTCAGACGAAATTCCTTGGAATCCAAGGCACTTGGGATCACCTCAGACAACACTGACAATGATATGTGAAATCTGCCCTCTCGGGGGGGTGATAAAACTGAGCAGACCCTGGATTTGTAGGTCCCCTGTGGCAAACAGGGTGATGCAGCAGGAACAGACCTTTAGAGGAAAACAGCAGATGAGGGGACTTTGTGGCCCCATTGTAAATGTCTGGGGACTTACTTCAGACTAGCTCTAGCCCAAAGCAAAGCTGAATTCCTGTAGTCCTCAGAGCATGTTTGCTGCACATCTTGCAGGTGCCTTCACCTAAATCGTTCATGTTCTCCTGATCCAAACTGAGGTGCTAGTGCAGCTGCACCCTAACTGTCCAGGAACATGGACTCCTGTCCCAATTCTGATGGAGGAAAGGAGCACAGAGATTTTGGCAGACATCAGCTTCTAACATGAATGAAGACAAGGAAGGCGTTGGTGCCTTCACTTCAGCAGCAAGACGGTAAGAGGAAAATGAGATGTCCACTGTCTTGTGAAGACGTTCTAGCTGGGATTGCCCTCGCTGAGGTGACACAGCTGGAGCGGGAGCTTTACCCCTCTGACACGACCAAACCATTCCTCTGAGCACTACTTCCACTCTTACCTCCTGCCCTCTCTTCCCCTTTTTCCCGTTTGCAGGACCACGCTGCTGGTTGGTGATGCAGAGGCCACCACAGCAGCTGTGCAAACGCGCCTGGGCAGCCGGTGCCCCGGGCACCCTGCCCTCCAAGCACCCTCACAGGCACCGCTGTGGGCACCAGCGCTTTGCCTTTCCCCTCACCGCGCACCCATCCTCCCCACACCCCTCACGGCCTGGGCGCCTCCTCACGTCCCTCCTCGGCAACGGGAGCCCGGCACCTCCTTGCCCTGCGAGGGCACTGCGGGCCGGCCCGTCTGGCCCCGTGGGGCAGGAGGGCTGCACGGGCAGCGGAGCCGCCGTGGCTGCCATGTCCGAGAGCGGCCCCGGGCGCAGCCCGCCC
>VZRZ01007431.1:0-25241 GCA_013398175.1 Climacteris rufus | reverse complement strand
GCGGCTGCGCCCCGCGCCCTCCGCGCACCGCGCCAGCCGCGCCGTGCGCCGCGACTTCGAGCGCAGGGAGCCCTACAACTACCTCCAGGTGGCCTTCTTCAAGGTGGGCAGGGCACCCGGGCTGGGAGTCGCCATCGGCAGGGGGGCTGTCGTGCAGGGCAGGGGGCCGCCGGGCAGCTGAGGGGTGGTGGGCGAGGGTGAACCTCTTGCCCTCGGGGTGGTTGGCAAGGGTGAACCTCTCACCCTCAGCATCGAGAAGAGACAACCGAGAGGGGACCTTGTTGATCCGTGTAAATACCGAAGAGGGGGTTGCCAAGGGGATGGAGACAGCCTCTTCTCACTGGTGCCAGCTACTAGGATAAGAGGCAGCAGGCATAAACTGATGTGCACGAAGTTCCACCTGAACACGAGGAAGAACTTCTTTGCTGTGAGGGTGACCATGCACTGGAACAGATTGCCCAGATTGTGGAGTCTCCCTCGCTGGAGACATTCCAGAACCATCTGGATGCAATCTGGTGCCGTGTGCTCTGGGATGACCCCACTTGTGCAGGGAGGTTGGACCAGATGACCCACTGTGGTCCCTTCCAACCTGACCCATTCTGTGATTCTGTGAAGCCATGGAGTAGTTGTGGTGTGGGGTAGGCGTGAACAGCAGAGGCCTGCAGGAGGTTGACAGGCGCTGCTGCCTTTTCTCCACAGCTGAAGAAGCTGGATCAAGCCGTGTCTGCTGCTCACACCTTCTTCGTGGCTAATCCCCAGCACCTCCAAATGCGGGAGGACATAGAGAAGTACCGGCGTATGTCGGGGGTGAAGTCAGACAGCTTCCGGGACCTGGAGGCCACGCCGCACTGGGTGAGGGCTCAGTGCAGAGCCAGACATGAGCAGCTCTTATTCCTTTCTAGGGACTGGTCTGGACCCTGATCTGTTCCCACACAAAGGCCATGGCTTGAGACAGGGCTCTCATACATAAAATCATAGAGAGATTTAGCCTGGAATGGACCTTTAAAGATCACCTGGTCCAAGCCCACTGCCATGGGCAGAGATACCTTCAACTAGACCAGGTTGCTCAAAGCCCCATTCAGCCTGGCCTCAATCACTTCCAGGGATGGGGCATCCACAGCTTCTCTGGCAACTTGCTCCAGTGTCTCACTACAGTCACTCTAACAAGTATCTTATCTCCATTCCAACGAATATCTGATTTTAGCTTCAATCACAATACTTTTTCAGTTTAACACCCTTGCCCCTTGTCCTGTCACTACAGGCTGTGGTTAAAAGCCTTGCTCAGTCCTCTTTCTATCTGAAAGGCTGCAGGAGGATCTCCCTGGAGCCTTCTCTTCAAGGCAAAGACAAACCACTGCAAGTGTGACACAGAGACTTTTTGGTGACAGTTATTTGGCATAAGTCTCTAAGATTTGCTATCACTGTGTGGTTGATTGTGCATGAGCAGGCAGGTCCTGTCAGCACCACCCTGTGAGCGATTCACAAGTCTCAGGGCATTGTTTGCTGTCACTCACACTGATGAAGGGACCTGGATCTGTCCTTCACAGGAAGCATATGAGGCTGGTGTGCAGCACTATGATGCAGATGAGTACCTGCAGGCCGTGGCCAGGCTGGAGGAGTCACTCACAGAGGCTCTGTCAGCACTGGAAGAGTGTCGTGCCCTGTGTGAAGGGCCTTGGGAGGATGAGGATGAGGAGGAGGAGATGCAACCTGGCCTGTATGAAGCCATTGCAGGTACTGTTAGAGGCACAGAGAGTTGGGTAGGAAGGCTGTGCTCCCCACACTGGATATATCCCATCTCCCAGCGCTCCTGTCTGGAAGAAGTGTGGGCTACTGCCTTTCTTGCTCCTCTCTCTTGCAGCCCATTATATTCAGGTTTTGAAGTGCAGGCAGCAGTGTGTCCTGGAAATTGCCACAAAGCCAGGGAGGATTTCTGCCACAGAAGATTTCATACCCTCTCATCTTGATTTACTGCAGTTTGCCTACAGTCAAGGTGAGCAGAGGCTCAGCCCAGCAGCTTATGCTGTGGCACCCCTACGCTTGCCCTTTGCCTCTGGTCCGGGCGGGCAACTTGTCATGGGGAAAAGTGGCACACTGACCTGAGCTCTCCTTCTGTTTGCCTCCTGACTCTTCCCAAAACCTCTCTTCAAGCCTGTGGCCACCTTGGGAGAGGTCCCTTGTGGTCTGCTTCAGTCTCCTTGAACAGCTTCTGTAATGTGAGGCTGTTCCCACTTCTTCCCTCCAGCACACTTTTTCAAGTCCTTGTTCCAACTATTTGCTGTGTGTTTTATACCCTCCTTTTCAGTACTTAGCTCCAGACCAGGCTCCCACTTCCTATCTAGAGCCTACATGTACGTGTCAGCAGTGGTGTTCCTTCTGAGTCAGCCCTACCTGCCCTCACTGAACCCATGGCCTGTCATGGCACTGATCATTCTCACTCTGTAACTTTCACACATCCCTAAGCCCTTCTTTTGCATGCCCCTGCTCCTTCCCACACTGACCCAGCTGTCTCTTATCTCCTCTGTCAGACCTTTGGTAAAACTTGTATCTCAGAGAAGTCTCCAGACCCCTCATCGTGTCTGTTGCATGAGGGAGGTGGGGCCATCTCTCTTTCAAATACTTTTTTTTTTTCTCTGTTTCTTCTGAGCAAGCTCCCAATAAGTATTAGAGGTGGGTTGATTCTGTACCAGGTTCATTCCCTGTATTCTCTGCCCATGGCTGGGTAGAGGCCCAGCTAGGCAGGGGCTGATGTGTACTCGGTGTAAGGTTGGCCACCGAATCCTGACTGGAACACTGGGTGCTGCTGGCCTGAACACGTTTGCTGCTCAATCAAGTCTTTCAGAGCTGTGTGTGTTTGTTCTCTTCTGTCCCTGCCCAAGTTGGGAACCAGACATTAGCTGCTGAATGTGCTGCTTCCTACTTGCTCTTCTACCCCACGGATGAGCCCATGTTGGAGAAAATGAAACAGTATCTCACAGACCTGGGAGAGGACGCAGCTGCCGCAGCCAGACAGGTCTGTACTCTTTGGCCTTCCCCTGTCCCACAGCACAGGATCACAGTACAGGAGACAAAAAGGGAAATGTGTTTCACTGCAGACCCAAGCCCAAGACTGAAGACACTGGGGCCTGAGTTTACTTAGTCTGTTGCAATCAGTGTCCCTACAGGACAAAACCAGGCTTTAACAGTGCACAGCAGTGTGTTGGGGCAGGTTTCTGCCCTGGATGGGGATGGGGTTCTCTTTTGTGAGGTGGTTGATTGACAGTCTCTTTTCATCCTTAGAGTATTCGACATTATGTGCAGAGATCTTTGATGGAGAAGAAGTTGATTTATTATGCAGTGGAGCATCTAGGAGAAAGTTTTAATGACCCTGTAAGTAACAGTATCATCTTAATTTCCCTGCCATGGTTTTGCCAAGACAGTTGTCAAAAATCACTTCAGTAGGCCATGATCCAGAAAGGATGAGATGCTGATGAGAAGGACCCCCAAATCCTTACAAGGTGGATCTTTAAGGCCTTTCTGCTGCTCCAGGACTGAAGTTAATTTGAAATGGCTTTTGTAACCATATGCATTGGCTCAATCTGTCTGTCCTGAGAAGGGAGCCAGAGCCATTGGTCTGATATTCACTGGAGAAGCAGGGCGAGGTTTGTTGTGTACTGAACCACCTGCATTTGTTCCTACAGGATCTTTGGACTCCAGATGAGCTGATTCCTGAAAACCTAAAGGAGAAATACAGGTAAGATTAGGCAAGGAAAGGACTGAAAGATGAGTAGGGGGGTGGTACATGGAACAGTAATATGTAGAGAAGTGGGCACAACAGGAACAGGAAGGGTGTGAAATGCTACCACAGAGCATGGTTAAGCATAGATCTGTGTACTGATAGCACTGGTCTCTGGTTTTTCCCTTGCTCCCGAGAGAGGATCAGGAGAAGCAAAAGCAGGAAATTCTGGATGTGAAAGAAAGAGAGAAGAGAGGTGAGTTAAAGGGCTTGAAGGAGGTCTTGGATACAGTCAGCTGGGCTTAGTCAGGCTAAGCACTGTCTTTTCTTTCATCCTCAGACATTTGAATGCTAGCATAGATGCAGCCTGTCTTGAATGGCTCAGCAAATCTTCTCACTGTTTCTTTTCTCCCTCTTTGATGCATGTGTAATCTTGCAAAATCTCACTGCATGCATCTCTGGCAAGGGAACTCAAAGAGTGCTGTGGCTGGAGAAGCTGAGAGCAGCCTGAGTGTGTGGCAAGCCTGTGGACGTGCAGATCCCTGTTCAGTGTGCCAGGAGTGTCTACACCAAACCTGGTTCAGCTCCACCAGCCAAACTTCAAACATTTTCTGAAAGGGACGTGGAGGGAGGGGCTGGGAAATGGAAACTGGAAAGGGACAATTCAGCTGGGGCAAGTCTTTCCCTGAGAAACATAAGTCCAAATGGTTTGTGGCTGAATGATACAGACTGCAGTGCAGACTCTCATGCTCTTGCTGGTCCCCTGTTGTTATGTGTGGACACACAGCCTCTTGCAGGGCTCTGTCCTGGAGTCTTTGCTTGAAATGACCCCAAGTGGTTCTCTGCTGTGGCACATGTGAGAGCAGATCCTCCTGAGGGCATTCCTGACCATCCAGAGGTCAGAGGGTGTGGAAAAAAAGGCCAAAGATCACAAAAAAAAACAAATCACCAACTAATACCCAGTGCTTCTCCTTGGGGATGAAGGAAGTAGAAAGATTCACTGGAGATAATTCTGGGATAAGATGTGTGATTGAAAGGAGGGTTGATGGAGATGTTTACCTGCTTCTTTTCTCCAGAGCCTCACTCCAGTAGGCTGGACCTGTTCTGCTGCTGCAATCCACACTGCACTCAACTTCCCCCAGCTCCCTGCTGCTGTCCCAGCAAGTCCCAAGTGTCTGCTGGCTCCTGAAGCACGTGCTGTAGGCCAGCTTCCCCAGCTGCTGCTCTGGCTCCCCTGAAGCATGTGAGGGGTGCAAGTGGCCCGGGTCTGCGAGGAGTGGGCGCTTCTGGGGAACTGTCCTGTCTTCTCAGAGAATGTATAGTGTCTCTCCACTTCCTTATCCAGGCTGGGGGTTGCTGTCTGAAGGATTCTTGTGCAAAGTTTGCTCATGCCTATCTGTGCTTGCCTCTCAACAGGTCCTTTGCCTTATGAGGGTGTTGCTGTCACAATGGACTCCCAGCAGATGAATGGAACGCAGAGAGTTGTGTTTGACAGAGTGCTGACGGAGTCCGAGTGTAAGGACCTTCTCCGACTCACAAAGGTGAGGCCAGGATCCTGTAAGAGCTCCTGTATATGTGCTTTCCTCCTCAACAGGCAGGGCAGGAGGGTTTCCACGGAGGAGAGGTGGCAGCCTAATGCATGGCATCTGTATCCTTGTATTCCAGGCGGCAGGAGAAGCAGGAGAGGGATACCGGGCGAGACGGTCGCCTCACACCCCACACGAGAGATTTGAAGGGTTGACTGTTTTGAAGGCCATGCAGGTAAAATGGATCTGTGGGTCTGCCACTTGCTTGGTTGTCCAGAAAAAGTTTGCCACCTGAGCATTTTCCTCTGTGAATTGCACTCTGGGTGGTGTTATGGGTGCACTGTCTTCCTCACAACACGTGTGGTCTCCTCTGACCTGCTTCCTCCACAACAACATCCAGGGATATTGTACATGGAGGGCTTGACAAGTGCTTTCTCACTTGTGAGGCAGGGTTTTGGGACTGCTACTTGTCCCCGTGAGGTAGCCTTACAGACGTGCTTAGCTTAGAATTGGAGAATAAATTAAGGTAGAAGGAGCCTCTGGAGATCTCTAATCTGAACCCCAGCTCACAGCATGTCTAATTGCAAAGCTAGATGAGATCCCTCAAGACTTTGCATGAGCAAGTTCTCACCGCTTCCAAGGGTGGAGAATCTCCAGCCTCTCTGGGCATCTTTGTCGGTGTTGTTGTAGTCCTATGAGGGTGAAATTTTTCTTTACATCTAGCCAGAATTTCCCTTGCTGCAGCTTTTGTCTGTTGCCTCTTTTCTTTTCAGTGTGTCTCTCTGAGGAGAGACTGTCTCCATCTCCTCTGTAACCCCCTCTCAGATGACAGGAGGCTGTACTTAGGTGTTCCTTTGGCCTTCTCTAGACTGAAGGAAGCCAGATCTTTCAGCTTCTTTTTCTAAATCATGTGCTCTGACACTCCTGCCATCTTAAGACCCTTCACTGAAGACTCATTCCAGTCTGCTGCTATCCCTTGCATAGTGGGAGACCCAAAATGATGCAGCATTCCAGGTGTGGCTTCATGGGCCAAGTAGAAAGAGATAATTGTTGTGCTGTACAGTTTTACTCCTGAGTTATATTTAAATGGGAAAACATGTTCTTTTCTTACCTGAGCGACCACAGGACTTGACACAGATCTCTTCTTCTGTACTCTGTACGTGTATCATTTCTGAAAGTGTCTTTGTAAGTATTGTAACAGATTTGTTTTTCACTTGTAGCTGGCCCAAAATGGGGACGTGGACTGGAGAGACGCCAAATTGCTTCTGCAGGCTAGTGAGAAATCTCGGGAAATCATAGAGTCCTATTTTACTCCTGGAAAGAAACTCCATTTTTCCTTCACGCACCTTGTGTGTCGCACGGCTATCAATGGTAAAGAATCTTTCATCCTGTTAGTCCCTGTCTCCTGGAAAGTCTCCTCAGTCCCAGCCATGTGCTCTCAAGGGACTCTTCTGCCTTTATTCTCGCTGTATCCCTTTCTCTCTGCTTTATTCTTTCCAGAAACTGAAAAATGCCCGTATTCCTTGTGGTAACTTTTCAGGGCAGCAGGAAGGTCGCATGGATCTTAGTCATCCTGTCCACGCTGATAATTGTCTCTTGGATCCTGAGGGGCAAGAGTGCTGGAAAGAACCTCCTGCCTATGTGTACAGGGACTACAGGTAAGAGCACCTGCATTAGATCATGTGAAGATCTCTGTGACCCCATCAGAGGATGAGCTTAGCTTATAGAAACCAGATGATGGGTTGTTGGCTCACAGCCATCCAGGACTGTAGCATCAGGCAGAAAGCTGCATGAGTGGATTCAGAATGAGGTGTGAAACACCTTCCCCTAGGCTGGGAAGAATGCCTGCCCTTTTTCTCTCCTTACTTCACACAGCCAGCTTTAACAGAGAGCAGAATGAGGCTGGGAGGCTGCACAGCTTAGAACCATGATCTCAAACTGTTGTGGGTCTACCATAGTACTACAGTCCACTGGCAGCCCTTTTGACAGGCTGGTTCTTCTAGTCGAGTTCCATCTTTTACAGTCTTCTGTGCTTTACAGGAGAGGGATAATCGAAGTCCTTGGATTTACTTTGTTTGAGCAGTCAGTGTACTTTGCTGACTATTCCCTGTTCACCTCTCTCAAGATTCACTCCAATACTTTGTGTTGGGTTTTTCCATTCCACGTGAGAGTTTATGTTTTTTCCAGCCTGTGGCAGATCTTGTTACTCCTCTGTGAAAGAACCTGAAATATATTTTAATGATGATGCCAGTTGTTGCACACTGCAGCCAGATGAGGTCAGTTCACTACAGCTGATTCCTCCTACTTGCCATCCCATCCCTGAGCATCCAGAAATCTTACTTGTCTTTTCTTTGAGTGGTAGCTGTATCCAGAGCAGAAATCTTAGGCAGCTCTGATGAGGATGTGGGACTTAGAGGGAATTCCAGTGTCACTGAGTTGTTTCCCTTTGGATACAGGTGTTGACTTGGTATAACCAGATCATGAAGTCACCAGGCTTTGTCGTGTAACTGGTTAGATCTTTGTCCCTCCTGTGAGAAAGCCGTCCTGTCACTTCACTCCTCCCTGGGTTACCTGACTTCCACCTGAATGGATGGCAAAATACCTTCCTGAAGTGTATGCCACTGAGCTATTTTCAGGAGTATCCCTGCCCTCTTGCAGTTGTGACTGCCCAGCCATCACAGGAGGGCTGAGCTCTTACAATGTCCTTTTGAATGAAGTCCCTGTGTTCCAAACTTCCTGGATCTTTTCTGTGCATTTGTGCAATGGGAATTACTGATACTGTGGAACAGGGTTGGACCCCTGAGTTCCAGCAATGCTGCTCCAGGTGCACAGTGCTCCTTTGGGTGCCAGCGGTGCTCTGGTCCCTGTGTGCTGTTCACACACCCATCTTCACCTTCTCTTTTCATTAGAAATTTCCCCCATGGCACCATTCTGAGTCCTTTTACCACAGTCCAAACTGTTGAGATCGAACATGCAGTGTTTCCTTGGAAAATCCACTATTTTTTCAAACATTGTGTGGGTAGCCTAATCTGCTTTTAGTACCCCCATGTTACATTTTAAGACCGTTTTCCATTTACTTCTTGTCCTCCAATTACCCTTCTCCTCAGAAATGGACTCTAAAGCCCTGCAGACTATTGAGGTCAGGATAACAGCTCTCTTTATACTTCAACCATTATCCCTACCTTCCTGTCCCTTTGGATGTGTGAGAGCTATCCTTGCCTTTCTCCACTCATGTTACCGCCCTGTTACAGCCTTATTAAAATCCTGTGGCAGAAGAGCTATAACTTCCTGGGTTTCAGGGTTGGTAATCCTCTCACTGCCCTTATGTCCTTAACACTGCTTCAGCAGCCACAGCGTTGATTTATATTTCCTTCTCCCTGTCCCATTAATTAAGAGCCTCTGTTGTTCCTCTGAAATTTTCTATCAGCTTAATTGAATACCAAGAGGAGCTCAGGTAGTTTGTGGTCCATTCTTTCAGCTAGTTGACTGTGGTTTCACCTGTGCCGTACAGTGGCCTCACTACTTCTCATTCTTCTGTATAACTTCAGTAAAGAAATTTCTTGTTTTAATTTTAATTTCTGCCTGCACCAAGCCTCTTTTTGGTCTTCCTAGTGTTACCCTGAAATTCCTTGACTGTTAAGATATGGCTTTCTTTACTGCTCAGTCTCCTCTTCCAGGATTATTCCCAACCTTGAAACATAAACAACATCGTGCCAGGTCAGAACCAAGGTCTGTCAAGCCCAGGGTATTGTCACAACAGTGCCACAGATGCCTCCTGCAGGGGATTAAGAACAAACCAAAACAAAACGGGACCAGCGTATGGAGCTAATTCCCTGGCATACTCTCCCAGCCTCCTGTGGCTTGCAGCTCAGGGACTCCCCCGAGCTGGGCACTGCTGTATTTAACACCCTCAGCTGGATTCTCCTGCTGACTGTGTACTCACTTTTTGAACCTCCTGTGACAAGGAGTGTGGGGAAGCACCTGGGAGGAACAAGCTTCACCGTCCATACGTACTCTTCCTTTTTGTCCACAGTGGCATTCTCTACCTCAATGATGACTTCCAAGGTGGGAGCCTTTTCTTCACTGAAATGGACACTGTGACTGTCACAGTAAGTCTGGGACTTGCCAAAAGAAGGAGAGAGGACTGAGGGTGAGATTTAGTCTGGGTGGGAAGAAACTAGTTGGTTATTGGATCCCACTAAACCAAGAACAATCCAGTGCTGGTGTGATGGCAGATTCAAATAAGGGCAGCTAAAGGCAAATTTAGGCAAATCTCACAGAGGACAAGTTGACTCTTTACTAACTGAGATTTTCCAGGCTCTTCCAGTCTGTGGGTGTCTGTGACCTTTGTTGTGCCTTTGATTCTCTCTGCCCCTCTCCAAGGTCTGTCTCGCTCATAGGCTGGCCATGGATGCCTAGCAACTCTCTGCTCTTCCCCATTCCCAGAGGCAGCACCACCTCTGTAGAAGGACTGTGTCCTCCAGAGCAGGGGCCTGCTGGCTTCACGGTGTCTCCTGTCTCTCCTGGCAGGCCGAGGTGCATCCCAAGTGTGGGAGGCTGGTGGCCTTCAGCTCTGGCAAGGAGAACCCCCACGGCGTGTGGGCCGTGAGCCGCGGAAGGCGCTGCGCCGTCGCTCTCTGGTACACACACTCCCAGGAGCACGCTGAGCAGGTGAGGGGCCGTGCTGAAGAGCAAATACAAGTGAGATCAAATCCCACTGAGGAACAGCTTTGGGGCTTTCCCTTGGGGCAGGGCCTAGTGCAGCAGCTGGGGGTTGCCCTCTGACAAGGTGTCTGGTGGACAGGGCAGGCTGTGATGGGTCCTGCAAGAGAGAATGCGCTCAGGGGCAGTTGGGTGGGTGTGGCAAAGACAAGATGTGTCTTGTCAGCCCCTGTGAGCAGGGCCGAGACCACAGCAGAGAGGACTCACATCATTTCTGTCTCCATGGCTGCAGGAACGGGTGAAGGCAGAGGAACTGATGGAGGCTGTAGAGCAGGACCAGTCTGATGGAGGCAAACATCAGGGCACTGATCACAGCAGCAGATCTTCCTCAGATGCTGTTCCCAACCGTGGAACCAGGCCTGCAGATGGGAGACAGAAGCCTGGCTTGGACAGGAAGCAGCACCCCAAGGTGCTGCGGGCCAGAGATGAGTTCTGAGTGCAGGGGGCCCTGGGGCAGGACTGTCACACACCATGGCCTGGCAGGTCATGGCAGCACCGGGACCACGGGGGCCTGGAGCAGTGTATTAGTGTGCTAGAGCTGTAGTGATGGGGAGGGGGGCAGCTTTCTTCTCTGTGGTGTCCCAGCAGCTGAAAAATGGGAGAAATCAGTGACACCGGGAACTCTTCTTCACTGCCTCACCGTGTTTGTGTCACTCAGAAGTAAGAAGACAAAGTCGTCTCACTGCAGTCCTCTCAGTGCCAACTTCTTGGTCATCCAGGGCTAAATCTGAGAGGGCGAGGAGGAGCCAGGATTCTTTCAGAAATGGTTGTCTCACATTCAGGAGCTCAAAACTGAAGCCTTTGAATTTCCTCAGCACCTGCAAACTCCAGAACCTTTCAAATGGTCTGAGACAGGGAAGGTGAGGGACTGTGACTATATGGAATAAAAGTAAAATGCTGGACACAGATACTGGTGGGAGCTTAAGTCTGTATCCCAGGGAGACATGCACACTTGTTTCTGATTGAAATTTAATTAACAAATGATGGAAGAGGATTGAGCCCTCGGTGAAAGAAAACAAAGTGTTTGCCCAGATGCCAGCTACTTCCAGTAAGGGAGAAAAAGAGAGAAAGTCGGCTCTGCCATGACTAACGTGGAAAGGGTGAGGAGTGCCTTTAAGAAAAACCACTGTACACTCACATTTTCCTGCAGCAAGGCCTCTCTTTTTTTTGTTGTTTTGATTTTTCTTCCCCTCCCCATGCACTAAATTGTCCCTGAAAGCAGAAGAGAGATTTTGTTTATCATTTTCCACCATGATAGGAAGACAATCTGCTGTCACTGCCCAGGGGATTAGTGTCCCGAGATGGGATTATATTGTAGCCAAATAGGAATTGAATGGGGTGGATATGGAGTATCAAAAAGAGCAGTGACCCTTTTCCTGGGAAGCATTAGAGCAAGAGATCAATCTGTGGTCATGACATACTCAAGCCTTGATGAATTATGCTGGGAGACCCCACCTGCAGTTCCAGTGGAATCTGTAGGGCCAGGGCCAGTGGTGTAAAAGGTGGGTGGGTGATCCTCTCCTCACTGTTGGCACAGGGCCCCTGCTCCATGGAAAGGGAAGTCATTCCTCCATCTGAATCCTGACGCTTCTTAACACGTGAGCTTGGGAGCCCTGTGTTGGCAACCCTTCTGGCTTCCCATCTTCCCCAGGGTCACAGCAAAAAGACGGTTTGATGTGTGCATTTCAAATTCCCTCTCCCTGGCCAGGGGTCCATCCTATCCTAGCACACACACGCCCTCCCGATGACTGTGTGGGGCTGCTGGGTGGTTCCTGCTTGACGAGGGCATGTTGGGGGGTGAGGGGCTGGTGTCCACATCTCTGGCTTGCTTTGCCCAAAGGTGGCCTGGGTGATTAGACTGATGGCCTCCTGACGTCAGATGAGATCCGTTAAAAGGTATTTATCTCGGGCTTGGGCCAAAGCCGCGGGGGAGATTAAAAGAGATTGAGGCCAAGATAATCCCCTCGCAGCATCCCACTAAAGTGGCTGCCAAAAGGCATGCCACCAAATCTTTTGCCACCCCTGGCCCCTGTGCCCAGTTCTGTTTTCCCCATCCGGAGCCCTGTTTGCTGCCCAGAGAGGGTGTGGTGGCCCTGATGTTGGTTTTCCCTTTGCAGGCCCTCTGTGGGTGGCATCATCCCTCTTTCCACCCTGCCCAGGACAGGAGTGGCATGCTGTTCCTCGGGAAACAGGAATTCCTGTGGACTGCGAGGTACAGCCAGTCCTGCCCTGGTGGCTGATAATCCCAGCCTGTTCTGGCTAATCTTCATTTTATTAGTTTGTTGCTGGTATAAACAGAGGGAGTCAAATCCGCCTGGGATGGTTTCTTTCCCTTCAGGAGCAGTGTGCTACTCTCTCTTTTCACCCCTCCCCATCCACCTGCTTTGCATTACGTCCCAATCCGATTTCCCCAAGTCTCTGGTGTCTGATTTAATTTGCCTGACGCTGCTCCTGGAATCAGCCCTCCCCCAACCCCTCCCGTCCACAGCCTTCCAGCTCCCCATGGGGAGATCAGTCCTGGGAGAGGCTGAGGAGCGGAGAGGGAGCAAGGGACTCGCTGGGTGGACAAACAGGACTGACTGGAAACTGCACAGGGACAAGGGGCTTCTGGACAGTGAGGAGTTGTTCTCAGCAAGGGAGGCAAGCTCTGAGGGTCCCATCCAGAGGGGATTGCAACCCATCTCGCTCTACAGATCCCAGTAAGTATGCTGCCTTGTGATGCCTGAGGTCACCTTGGTGAATCCGGCATTTGGGACCCTGAGTTTCTGGGAGTGATTCTGTAGGGAAGTCTTTGTACAGGGGATCATCCCATCAGAGGATGAGGGAGGGTAAGATCATGGTGGGGAAGAGGTTGGGGTTAGCACCGAGATGTCTTTTCAGGGATGAGGGGCTTTGCACTGGGATGGGGTTACTCATTCTCCCCTTGGCAGGTGAATCTCGCCAGTTTCCAGACTGGAGCGGCAGGGCGACACCTCCCCTGAGGGACCTGGCACTCACTGCCTGTGCACAGCCCTGTGCACACCTCTTCACAGCTGGCTGCTGCTCTGGATGGAGAAGGAGCCCTCAGATAGCAAGGAGCAGAGCAGGGTAATTTTACCCTGACCTTTGATCTCCATCACAGGAGAGAGGGATCATCTCTGTATCCGGCTCTGCAAGGAGCCCAGGGTCACCAGGGCGAGCCTACGAAGCTACTCAGGGATTACACAGGGACCCAGGGACGCTGCCTATTAATACTGAGTTCTTCTTGCACTTTTCCCTTTTCCATTCACAGCCCTCTTGCCAAAATTCCACAGAGACCACTCCCTTCCCAGTGTGGGGGAAGCTACCCAGAGAATAGATAATAAGGGAGTTCACCTCCCCTTTTTTCCCCACCCATCACTTTCACCCTGATCCCCACAAGGGAGTGATGCAGGTGACTTGGAGGGACAGCCCCTGGGGTGCAAGCTGGGCCCCCTCCATGGCATGGTGCAAGGGATATGGCCGCTGCCCTGAAAAGTCAGGGTGTGGCAGCAAAAGGCAGAAGATGGATGATTGCAGATCCCACTCTGTCCTGCACCATGATAGAGCCATTTGATCTGCTCTGAGCAGACACCCAAGGACTCAGGATGGGATGGTTGCCTGCAGACAGGAGTGCTACAGCAGGTGCCTTCAGGAAATTTGTTGGAAAAGGCAGGAGGGGAAAGAACTGTCATGCCAGAGAATGGAAGAAATGAAATGTGCTTTCAAAAGCCAAGAGCTGTGAACTGGATGAGCACAGAGCTCAGGACAGGGTTGGCATGAAATGATTAAGCCCAGGCTCTGTGCTGTGTTCTTTGGTGATGCTTGAGGGAGGCACAACCCTGGAACAGTGCTGACGCCAAGGTCCTCCTGTCAGTAGCTGTGCCGAGGGTGGTGAATTGCTTTTTCCAAAGGTACCCAAAGACTTGGTTTCCTCTACTGCTTAGCATTCACCTGAAAGAGCCCTTACTTCCAGAAAGCACTAAGTGTGCACCATTTAGAAGCCTTTCCCATTGAAACCAGCCTGGGCAGCCACCATGAGCAACTGTGAGCTGATCCTTAGATCCACAAGAAATGTATATTCCTAAGGTCTGGCTGGTCAAAGCAGGAATATGCTTTGGCCAAACTCCAAACTCCATTCCCCTTTCCTCTGTTCTTCCCCCCATTTGGTTCCTCCCATTTCCTGCCCTAAATTTACATGACCAGGATGAGCTGCTCTTTTGCACACCTGTCCTGGTGCTCCTGGGAGGCAGCTGCACTCCGCTGGGGACTGGGCAGCTCACTCTCCACAAATTGCACTGGGATGTGACGGATGGAGGCGACAGGCAAAGATGGAGCTATTATTATCACTCGTCTGTGGCTCCTTGTCCTTCTGAGGCTGAGAACAATTCCCAACTTCATTTAGAGTGTTCCCTCAAAGGGATTTAAAGGTTTGGACAGAGTCCTGAGCTGCACCTTCTCTATATTTAGCCCTTTTTATCCGTCCTCGACATCCTGCCCCCGCCGTTTGATCTGCCTATGGCTCCGAAAGCCCCTCATCTGGTTGTGCAGCTTTACAGAGCAGTGAACTGGCATTCCCATGCTGGGACCAGAGTTGAGAAACACCCAGAGAAGGGAAGAGAGTGGTAGAAAAGCAGGAGCAGTGCAAGGAAGACTGGGATCCGATGGGTAATGAGGAGGACATGTACAGCCAGCTTCAGCTAGAGCAGAAAGAAAGGAAGGGAGAACAAGATTCCCATCTTTGTGTAGGTCTGGGTGGGCAAAATCAGAAGTCTACGAAGACAAAAGAGGGCAGATGGATGGACAATGATCTCAGATAGCCAAAGGTGTGTGAAATAACAGCTTGAAGAACTTGGGAGCCAAGCAGAGAAGGCTAGAAGGAGAGAGTCAGAGGGAAGGGGTTACCCTATCAGGAAAAGGCAATCCAATGCTTAGGGTCGATGGATCATTGCTAAGGAACACTGGGAAAGAGCAAGGTGTGGGCTGCAATGGTCTCCAAGGGTGGCTGGAAGTTCAGGTGTGCCACTTGGTGTCCAGAGCTGGATGGAGTCTTGCAGCCTGACTGCACCCTGAAACTGAGGGGCAAACGCCACGGGATAAGGAAGATGTGCAGCCTCTGACTGAAAGCTGCAAGGCCTTCCCCAGCCTCTCCCCACTCTGTCACTCAGCTGAGAGGTGGAGTGGGATGCCAGCCCTTTCCCAAAGGTGGGTTTTCATGTCCAGGGTCACTCAATGAGGTGCAGCTATACGTCCTTGCTGGGAAGAGCCCTCTCATCACTGTTCTATCAGAATGAGAGAAGAAAGAGCAGTGGAAAGGGCCCAACTCAGGTGCTGGTCTGTTCCCATCCTTCAGTGTAGTTGAGGCTGGCAGCCTGGCTGTGCCTTGTGCCTCTGGGCCCTGACAGTGCAACCCTGGGCTCCCCTCCTGCTCCCTCACCAAGTGCTGGGGCCAGCGGCCACATCCAGACCATGGGCAGGGAGCAGGGAAGAGACAGCAGTGCTGTGGCTCTGAACAGCCTTGCAGGCAGCAGGCACAAGTCTCTCTCTGCAAAGTATATCCTGAAATAGATTCCCACTGGGATAGCCTCCCAGGACCTAGGGGAAACGTGTATCTCCTTGTCTTTTCTACACTCAAAGCCATGCTGCAGGCATCACTGAGCAAGCAGAAACCCACTGTGCCTGAGGGATCAAAGAAAAGCCATGGAGACGTTCAGGAGAGTGAATTAACAAGGGAAACTCCAAGAGCTCTATCAAGCAGTGAGCAAAGGTGGGGCTTGGGAGCTGTCTGGGTGTGCTTGCCCACAGCAAGAGAGAGCCTGGCATGGAAGGACCCAAAGCCTCACTGGCTGGAGGAAATGAAGCCTTCAGGCGAGAGACCAGAGAGGGATGGAGGTGATGTGACCACAGGGACTAAGGGAAATTCTGCAGATGCTGCTGGAACGTTTCTTGGCCTGGGAACAAAGCACTGGTTCTAATGATGGACAACACCTGAAGTGCATCTGGACACTCACATCTATCCAGGAGAAATATTGAAGCAATTAAAGACCAAGTTTGACTACAGGAGCTGGAGATGCTAGAGTCACTGGTGAAGTTTTAAGTGCACATAACAAGAGAGAGAAAATAAAACAGAGATGTTGTATACAGTGCACCTGCATTTTGAATATGGATTACAGTTCTGGTTCCCTGCTCTCCCTGCAAAACATATAATCTCTACTCTGTAAACAACTGAAAAGAGCTCAGAGAACAACAGAAGTAATAGGATGTAACAGCTTACATGGGAGGAATGACTAAATTTGCTCTGTAATCTGGAAAAGAGATGGATGTGACCAAGATGTATAAACTACTGAGTGATGCAGAGGTGAATAGAGACCAGTTATTTGCTGATTCTTCCAACTCAAAACACAGCTACTGTCAAATGGAACTAGTGCCACAGTGGAGTGATGGAAGCAGGAACTTCTTTGCACAGTCTGCCACCCAGCTGTGGAAGTCACCACAGTGGGCTACTGAGGATGCTAAACTTCAGCATGGGTACAAAGATGGTGTGGACAAATGCACAGAAGGAAAGTTCATCAAGGACTTGCATACAGTAATGCTGCTCTAGCTTTGGATGTCAGTGAAAAGCTGGGGCTGGGCAAGTAGGAGAAATACCACTATTGGCTTGTGTTATTCTTAGATCCTTCACTAGGCAGCCACCTTTTTTCCTCTTTTTAGTTTATTGTTTGTTTGTTTTTCGTTTTTGATGTGAAACTAGAATGGAACCCTGACAGAGCACCTCAGCAGCCCCATAGATTTCCTTGGTGATCAAAGAGTTGGTGGGTCCTGCCTGGTGATGCTTTGCCTAGGGCAAACACTAGGAAATAGCCACTGGACTCCATCCCATCAAGTTTCCTCCTCATGGAGCTGAGATGAAGAGCTTGGCCATGAACAGGGAGAAGCTGATGAAGAGGACCCAGGGCTTGCTAGGGCTTGGAATGGAGAGGTTAAAAATGAGGGGACAAGTGTGGTCAGAACCTCAGCAAGGGGCTCTGGAATTCTTCAGCTTCCCCATGTGTACATGTAAGCAGGATCCAAGACCAAATTGACCTTTGACCAGGCCCAGGACAATCCTCCCAAATGCTAAGGGCTGTGGCCAGATACATCACAACAGTACCAAGCACTTTCAGCCAAGAAATGGTCACTAATGCTTTATCAGATTTACCTACATTTGCATAACTGAGCAGTCACAGTAGTGCCCTATCTGATTCACACCTCTCTCCTTTGATTTGTCTCCCCAGAATCAAGGCTGCCCCTCGTGGAGGAGCCACCCCTAGGTCAGAAAGATGGGAGAAATGGAACAGATGAAGCAGGAGGCTGAGCAGCTGAAGAAGCAGATTGCGGTAATGCCGGCAGCAGTCACAAAACTGCTTGAGAGAATGTCTACCCCCCAGCACATGCCCAAAGTCAGTCACAAGCTGGAGTTGGGTTTTCTCCATTTACATACTTGGTGCCCTCTGCAGTTCTCCACAGACCTTTAAATGCTGATGGAGCTCTTCATAGTATGGGGGATGGAGGAGTGGGAGGGGAAGGGAGAGAAGAGGGGACAGGGGTCCTGAGAGTTTAGTGAAACTCCAGCTTCTCCTCCGCAAGACAGCTGGTGTTCTGTTGGGTGGGAGGATCCATGGAAAGGCTGTAGCATGGGGAACTGGATGCAGCTTTTGGCTCACCTTCCTGACATTTGACTGGTGTTGAGGTGCCCTCATCACACACCACAATCCTCCTGGATTGGCCATAATCCAAACACAGCAAAGCCACAGTTCCTACTTCTAGTATCCCCCTGGCTGTGCCCCAAATTTCACTTGCCATTGCCTTCATCCTATGTTTTTAATCTGTCTCATCTGCTGTGGTCTCTTCTGCAGGATGCCCGGAAAGCCTGTGCAGACACAACGCTTGCCCAGGTAAGGGACAGAGCTGAGTGGGCTCCGCTAGGACCACTCGGAGGGGGCTTCTCTCCAGCTGGGAAGCAGGGTTAGGAGGCAGAGATGTGGAAAGCAGTAAAGCTTCTGATAATCTTGGACCTTCTCTCCCACCACTCTTTCTTCAGATTGTGTCTGGAATGGAGGTTGTTGGGCGCATCCAGATGAGGACCCGAAGGACCCTGCGGGGGCACCTGGCCAAGATCTACGCCTTGCACTGGTCCACAGACTCCAAGTGAGAGCGCTGCTGCTGGTCTGCTGGGTGCAGGGAGGCACATGGGTGTGAGGGGCAGGAAGGCTCTGATGGCAAGAGAGCTACTAACATGATCTTGATCCTTTCTCACAGACTTATGGTCAGTGCCTCACAAGATGGGAAATTGATTGTGTGGGACACATATACAACTAACAAGGTAGGAGCCAGGTGGCTGCAAACTGCGATGCTGGGGTGGGTCCCCTCGGAGCTGGTGCCCTTGACCTGTCCTCTCTGCTGCCAGGAGTCCTGACACGGTTTCTTGTCCTCCCAGGTTCATGCCATCCCTTTGCGTTCTTCCTGGGTCATGACCTGTGCCTATGCCCCCTCTGGCAATTTTGTGGCCTGTGGAGGCCTTGACAATGTGTGCTCCATCTACAGCCTCAAGTCTCGTGAAGGCAACGTCAAAGTGAGCAGGGAGCTCTCAGCCCATACAGGTGTGTGCACTGCCCACCTGCAACCTGGGTGTCCCCTGCTTCCAAACTTCACCTTTCTAACCCTGCCCCTTTTCTCATATGTGCTTGTTCCCACTTCCCAGGATACCTCTCCTGCTGCCGATTTCTTGATGACAACAATATTGTGACTAGCTCTGGAGATACCACATGGTGAGTGCTATCTCCTGCATCCTTGTGACATGACCTCTGGCTCTTAGCACATCAACAGGTGCAGTCCTTTTGCTCTACAGCAGTCCACTATCTAAAAAAGAATTGTTCCTACATGAGGAGGCCACATGGAGCACCTTATGAAGCCCAACCCATTCTTCCTCCCTTGGCAGAACAGATGCTTCTCTTCCCAATTAAGGCCAGGTCGAGCAGTAGGGATCATGTCATGAGTTCTCACAAAGCACAGTGTCATTTATACCAGGGTAGAAAACGTTTTCAATTTATGTGGAGCCCACATACCTGCTCAACAGAAAACATTTTATGTGGTTCTTCACTTCACAAGTCTTGCCCACTGTGCAAGGGACACCTGCAGAGTTAGTGCCTGGATCCTTTGGTTCCTAGTTCTCAAGGCTTGCTGTGCTGTGACTCTGAGCAGTGCTGAGTCTTTATTCACCCTACTCCATCCCAACACTTGCTTTGGAAGAACCTCTTGACCAAGGATGAGTCAGGATGTGGCGTTTCCATCATAGGTCAGGGTTTCACAGGACTTGTTCACCTGTCTGTGGCATGGGATCCCACTGAACAAGGGTTGCACATCTTACAAGCGTGGACACAGCAGACCTTTTTCAGCTGTTTGCTATTTTTTGTTGTTTGTGTCCCTCTTACCTCCTTTCAGTACTCCCTTCAACTGTTGCAGTTGTGGGAAGATGCCAAACACACCCTCAGCCTTAGGCTAGCTCTGCTTTGGCAAAGGTGAAGATATCTCCTGTTGTATATAGCTGACTCCAGGGATGCTCTCACCTGTTTTCCCGTGCTGTAGCCATGGCTTCTCTCCTTTTGTTTGTGAGTGGGACAGCTTTTCAGCCCAGCTGTAGGTCTGTTCTGCCTGGGTTGGCCCTGAGACATTGTCTCCTCTCCCCTCCTGCAGCGCGCTCTGGGACATCGAGACGGGGCAGCAGAAGACCGTGTTCCTGGGTCACACTGGAGACTGTATGAGCTTGGCTGTCTCCCCAGACTTCAAACTCTTCATCTCTGGGGCTTGTGATGCTACTGCCAAACTGTGGGACGTGCGGGAGGGCTCCTGCCGCCAGACCTTCTCAGGGCACGAGTCCGACATCAACGCCATCTCCGTATGTATGCTGTGTGCACAGGGGTGGGCAGCCATGGGAAACAGAGGGTGGACCAGCTCCAAAAATGTCTTGGGACAGGGTTGAACAAAGCTGTCACAGTCATGTGGGTAACAAGGATCTCAGACTGTGGCCCCATGATCCAGTCTGAAGAGGGAGGGCCTGAGTTCATTGAAGTTTGGTAGCTGGCTCTTCCCAGGCACCACAGCATCTAAGTCTTGGACAGGCAGCACACCGTGGTCTCTGGAGCTCAGCACCCTGACACAGGTGCTGGTTCAGCTCTGCTTACAGAAGCTGTTGGGAAGTGTGGTTCGGGCATGCTCCAGCAGCCCTGGTGCACAGTAAGGCAGTGGGAATACCCAACTAGCTCCAGACAGAAGAGATGGGGACTTGGGATCACAGGGAGATCTTCTGAAGATTAAATTTTCATGAGAGGCAGCACAGACATTGGGAAGCATTCCCCTCAGAG
Source organism: Climacteris rufus (assembly GCA_013398175.1). Classification (NCBI taxonomy): domain Eukaryota; kingdom Metazoa; phylum Chordata; class Aves; order Passeriformes; family Climacteridae; genus Climacteris; species Climacteris rufus. The sequence continues at coordinate 4,881 of VZRZ01007431.1, read as the reverse complement.
CCCTAGAAATGGCAGGACAAGAAATATGCCAGGCTAATCCTTGTAGCTAACCAAATGAGCCTGCCAGCTTCCTGCAGTCTGCTGCTTGAACCACCCTCCACTGACTTCATTTAGTAAAAGCTTTCTCATTTGTCCCATGGCTATCTTCTCAGCACATGGTTTTCTGACATACCTGCTCCTGGGGAAACATTGTCCTCAGGGCAAGGAGCATGTTTTTTGCTCCTCAGAAAAGGAGTATCTGTGAGGAGCTTGGGATATGAGGATCAGACAGGGGAAGGTTCTCATAGCTCTGAATCATGCCAGACCTCAGCTGGGGGATAATGGGTGGGCACTTGTCAAGCCCAAACCTAAGGGATGGGGTTTAATAATCCTTCCTCAAGCACTGAGATGTCTTGCAATAGCTCTAGCCCTTAAGCCATTGGTTTTCTTGGGGTTGAAGGAGTTTACTAGGCCTTAGGAGAACATCAGTCTCCCCCTTCAGCAGACTCAACTTTCACAATCCACCATCTGGTCCCACTGGGTTTTTCTACCTCTGTGTCATCCTGGTGGTTATCAGGGAGGTGAAGAGTTGAGGGATTCCATGAGGATCTGAGGAGAACCTCACTGAGCTGTGCTGTGTGCCCTCCCCAGTTCTTCCCCAACGGCGAGGCCATCTGCACGGGCTCCGACGACGCCACGTGCCGCCTCTTTGACCTGCGGGCAGACCAGGAGCTCATCGTGTACTCCCACGAGAGCATCATCTGCGGGATCACCTCCGTGGCCCTCTCCCGCAGCGGGCGCCTCTTGCTCGCTGGCTATGACGACTTCAACTGCAACATCTGGGACTCCCTGAAGGCAGAGCGTGTGGGTGAGTGGCTCCCATGAGTCTCTCCTTCATTCCCTGCAAGGCAAGGCAAGGCAAAGGCACTTTGTTTTTTCCAAAAGGAATGCATCCTGTGCTGACTGAAACCCAGCAAAGCTCCCTAGCACGTGGGGAGCTCACCACAACTAGTACAGCCCTCATTGGTGTAGAAGAGCTGTTGTTTTTCATGTTAAGGAAGTCAAGTCTTTAAACAACATTGTTTCAAGGGGGACCAGAAGGTTCCCGTTGGCTAAAACTGCTCACAACAACCAGTAGAATTTCCTACTTTCTCCCAGCCTCTGTTGTTTGCCAGTTCCAGGTACTGACAGTGCCACTTGGTGGCCAGGCACCAAGCCAAGCACATACCTGGGCTTCCATCCAACATCTTTGGATATTCTGTGGTGCTCATACACAGAATACACTCCATTTTTCTTCCAAATGTGGCCCCTACTCTCTGAATCTTTATGAAACACAGCCCACCAACAGCATTGCTGTTGCTCAGCCTTGTCAAAGACGCTGTCCTATCTTTGCCCTACCATTGCTCCAGGGTGAAAGCAGTTGTGTGAGGATTCAGCTGGCCATACCTTCCCAGGAACACTGGTCTTTGGCCAGTCCTGTGGGTAGTGGTTGCACACAACTCACAAAAGTTCTTTGCATGTTTGGTCCTATTAGCCATGCCCTGATTGTGACAGGCTGTGCAGTAACAGATGGGGCAGTACAAAGGGGTGCAGGTACAGCCTGTGATGTGTGTCCTCAGCAGGCTCAACCCCAGAATCTCTCACAGCCCTCCCTTCACTCCCTGCCTTCTTTCCTTTCCTCCACAGGAATCCTTTCTGGCCATGACAACAGAGTGAGCTGCCTGGGGGTGACAGCGGATGGCATGGCTGTCGCCACTGGCTCCTGGGACAGCTTCCTCAAGGTTTGGAATTGAGGAGGGCAGCAGAGAGGGGAAGAGCAGCGGAAGCACGGCCCACAGCCCGAGCCCATGCAAACAGCACCATCAGATGAGCACAACAGAAACGCCTACCTACCACTCCCGCTTGTCTCTAGACACAGGTCACTTGTAGGAGCCTCCCAGAATGAAAGGGAAAAGAGAGGTCAGGGAGGAAAAGCAGGGCGAGCTGGGGAGGAGGAGCAAACACACTGGCCCTTCTCTCCATCTCTAAACAGCCCCAGCAGTTTCCAGCCTTGTGCAGGCTTGAAGACCTGCAAAACACTGTTCTTTATGTCTCAGGACTTTACAGTACAATTCAGACACCCTGCGTCTTCCTTCAAACACCTCTACCCACGCTGAGGCCCATCCTCCTCCTCCAGAGGACCCTTCATCCAACACCCAGCCCAGACTAAGCTCTCTCCCTGATTTAACTCAGCCTAGCTTCTCTGTGCAGCTGTCCTATAGCCCTGGAGACAGCCTCAGAGACACACTGGGTTTGAGTTCTGTGGCACCACCTCACACCAAAAGCTAGTGTAAATTTGGCTCATTTCCACCGGGGAAGACTTAGCTCAAGTCTTATCTGTGCATAAATGGGGGAAAGGTAGCCTTCAGCCCTGCCACAATACCAGGGGACATATTTATTCTTTTCTTAGTTCAAGTCTTATCTATGCAGAAATGGCAGAAAGGTAGCCCTCAGACCTGCCAGAATATCAGGGAATATTATATTTATTCTTATTTATTGTCTGCTTCTTGCTGTTCCTTCCCTCTTTGCCTCACTCCTGCATTGTGTGGTGACCCTATCTAACCAGTAGCCATCAGTCCATATTTTCAAGTCTGTTTAGCCCTTCATAGCCCAGGCAAATAAAGAAAGCTCACAGAAGCACTGCAGGCTGCATTCTTTCCAGCATTGCAATGAGCTACTGCAAACACAATTCCTCTCCTGTGAATATTGCCTGCTGATCCCATCCAGTCAAAACCTCATCCACAGACCTTCTGCTTTAGCTCATAGGCCCCAGGGGAGGGTGTTCCTCACAAATGGTTTAGTTGAGAAGAGTCTGGAATTGGGATAGCAGGTTGAAAGTGCATCCTTGCAAACCTTGGATGGTTTAGCTCAGTTCCAAGACACAGCCTTTTTATTCAGCCCCTATTCCATTTGTTAGCTCATAGCAAGATCCAGGGGTTCCCAAAGCTCTGAAAATATTGTGCTGGGCAAGCAGGGGACTCCTTCTGTGCTATCAGGACATACAGTCAGCAAAGGTTGAACACACGTTTATTTACTACAGATAAAACTGTACAGCTGATATACAATAGAAGGGACAAAGTTTGTGCTGTTGATAAGACATGACATGCTAGGAGGGGAAGAGAGATCTTTCCCCCACAGGGATAGGTGAGAAATGTGACCACTGCTCTGGAGTTTCAGTCCACTGTAGAATTTCTTCCTGCAAGAAAACTCTCAAAGCATTGAAGCAAGTTACAGCAAGATCCTGAAGAAAACCTCTAGTTCTCCACCAAAGGACACTGTTGGTTCTCTTTGTTCAAGTCACTCCAAGCACAGTTTCCAGATTTAAGGCTCCTGCTCAGATCCACAGTCACTTCCTTCTTCTCCCCAAGGTTCTCTCCCAACACATGCCTCTTGCCCTAGAGAAATAAGAGACCCAGACACAGAGTGTAAGGCACAAGTTAATTGAGGGTTAGGTAATTCTCAGTGGAACATGTAGCCTATTTTCAGGCCATTCAGCTTGGGCTGTCTTGTGACAATGTACAAGGGACTTTTTTCTACAGCCTAAAGAGGAAGAACGCACAGAAGTGGGCAATATCATGCTAAAGGCCAAAGACAGACACTGAACAAGACTTGCAGGCATCTAAGGATAGAACTGACCCACAGAAAAATACTTATGAGGTCACTAGGCTGTACAGGCCTAGGAGGCCCCAGTTTGAAACAGTTCCAAACTAGAGCCCTACATTGTACAGAAACTGAAGGATTTGGGTTTTTTCCCAGCTCAACCTCCCTCCCTAAGTGTGACCCATGAGGCTTTACCTGGCGAGGGGCAGGAGAACTGGGAGAGTTATCATCTCGTAGAACACTGAGGGGAGAGCGTCCAGTTCCTCCAGTTGATGCCATGAATTTGTTGTTGGGCTTGTGTCTTACAGGCTTGCTCACTAGTTGGCAGAAGGAAACACATCAGTGCATCACGACAAGGCTCAAAGGTCCTGGATTTTAAATGTCTCCTGGCCTTTATGATCCAGCTTGCTTGCCTGTACAAAGCCTTACCTGAGGGCTTTAAGGCAAAGGGATCACAGAAAGGTTGATGTTGGAAGGGAACTCGAGACAATATGCTCCAGCAGGACCACCTAGAGCCCATTGCACAGGACCATGTCCAAGTGTCTCTTGAATATCTCAAAGAACAGAGAGGCTGAAGAATCTCTGAGCAACCTGCTCCAGTGCTCAGTCACACTCACAGTGGAAAAAAAGTGTTTCCTGGTGTTCAGGAGCTCCATGGGTTTCATTTTGTCCTCATTGCCTCTTCCATCACTGGGCACCACCGAAGAGAGCCTGGCTCTCCCTTCATGTATTTCTACCTACTAATAAGATACCCCCTGAGCCTTTTCCTCTCCAGGCTGACCAGTCCCAGCTCTCAGCCTCTCCTCCTAGGAGAAATGCCCAGCAGAGAGCTTTCTGAAGCACACTCTGTATCAAAGACTTTCAGCAACACTCAGCCATAGCACAGAGATGTGCTTCCCACCCTAGCTCTTCCCAAGGAAAAACTGAAAGGTATCTCTGAACAGGTACCCACAATCACAAATCCATCTCAGACAGAGTAGAGTTATCATATACCTCCTGATTTTGACTACAGGTTGAAAACAGTTCCTCAACGCGCGATAACACAACAGTTCCCAAAGGGGTGTCCCGGCTGCAGAGCCCCTAGGCCAGGCTGCCCCGGCTGGTGGGACACAGCCGAACTGGGGGACAGGGACACGGTCTCAGTCAGGAAGCAGCCCTGGAGAAGCACCCGGAGCCCGCCGCCCCCACGCCGAGCACTTACCCGAGGAGAGGCCGTGCCCGGCGGGGCGGGCGGCCCGGGCCGGGGCCGCGCTGGGCGAGGGC
>VZRZ01007429.1:608592-623160 GCA_013398175.1 Climacteris rufus | reverse complement strand
CGCTGTCACTGCCTCGAGAGCATCCAGGTTAAACACCTTTAAGGTCCTGCCCCTGGGTCCAGGCAATCTCAAGCAGAAGTACAGGCTGGGTGGAGAGTGGATTGAGAGCAGCCCTGAGAGGAAGAACTTGGGAGTGTTGATGGATGAGAAGCTCAACAGGACCTGGCAATCTGCATTTGCAGCCCAAAAGCCAACCATATCCTGGGCTGCATCACAAGAAGCACGACCAGCAGGTTGAGGGAAGTGATCTTACTACTCCACTCTCATGAGACCACACCTGGAGTCCTGCATCCTGCTCTGGAGTCCCCAGATGCCAGATCTGGTTCTCTCCTAAGTATTGCCTGGTTTTTCACATCATTTTTAAGTGTGAGCTCCAAAGCTAGGCTTTAAACCAGGAGTTTAAACTACAAGTTTGAGAAATGTTGAATACAGCCAAAATGTTGTTACATGAAGGCTGATCATCCAAGTTGCCAAACTAGGAAAGAAAATCTGTTGCCACTAAGTGAACCTGTTTATGAAAGTCAGCCAAAGTCCAAGTGGAAGAGAATGGTATAAACTGTATGGTTTAAAAGCTCTCTGACAGAGGGGTCTCTGAAGCACTTGGTATGGTTCTAGGTCAGCACGACTCTAGTCTGAAAGATTCTATGAGCAAAAGGAGATGTTTAATGTTGGGCCACTTACAGATACCTTTGGTGTACATTCCTAATGGGTTGTGGCTGGTTGTCCCTCCTGAAACCTGTTATAAGGCACATGTCTGTGTGTAAACACAGATGATTGGAATGTCCTGTTAACTTTGTCATCATAGTTACCATTCTTTCTCTTCTCATTTTAGTCAAAATTATTTTCTTTTGTATTTGGAATAACTTTTCAGTCAAAAAGCAACAGAAAAGAATGGAATTATTTTGTTTGTAAGGCACCATTTCTTGTTTCCCACTGAAACCTCAATAACTTCAAGGAACTCAGCCTGTCCAGAGGAGGGAAACTTGTCGGCATCTTATATCTACTGCAAGAGCTGTGTGGTGTATGACCTAGAAAACTGTTACACAACATGACACGGTATAAACTTGTATTACATTGTTGCCTAAAAAGGCCTGCCCAAAAACTGAGATTAGTCAGGAGTAAGGGATTAAAGGTGGGTATTTACTTGAAAGGCCTTCAAAGGTACATTTAAGGCAGACAAAGCACCCTCCTTGGGGCATCACCCAAAATGGACGACGAGTCACGAGTTCTCCACACCTTTATAGGTTTCGTCCATTTGCATATCAGCATAAATTCAACAATTAAAACTTTGCAATTTCCCCCTAGCTCCCTTAGCTCACTCTCCCCGCCCCCCATCCCCTGCCTTAGAAGCTTGGGCCTGGGCAGTCTAAGTGTCCTTGAAGGGTATGTCCAGAGAGGCACTGTTATGTCTATAGAGAACAGCAACTAACAGGCTATGAAGCATACACGCCAGGCAATACAGAATTTGAAAAATATAGGGGTTAAAACCTAAGTCAGCAACATAAACATGGTTTAAATAACACTAAGATAACCCTAAGATAGTCAGAAAGTGAAGATTTCATCATTTTGAAATTTATGGAAAAGCCTGTCCTGAAGCCTGCCTGTTTCTTAGACTATGTAGCCTTGCCTTCTTACATCTCCAAAGTCCTGTCAGAAAGATTTGTTCTAACAAGAATTGTTTTGTGAGGAAGAACATGGAAGCTCCATTTGAAGCACTCTTCCTTCTTTTATCTTTGTCTCACATACACTGACATGAAATTAATCTCATCTGAAAGTTTAAAGGGCTTAATTCCATATTCTTTTGTGATTGTTAAAAGAAAGAAGCAGGAGGCAAATTTAACTACAATGTGAAGTTCAATTATTTCAATTACCACCTCCTGCCTAAATGAAGTCTGTTCCTTCAAAGACATCTGCAATTTTACATTCATTTGCTCTTAAAATAGCATGAATTATAACAGTTTCACTGGCAATTATAAAAGAATACAAGAACAAATTAAATAATTACTTACATACATAATAAGTTGCATACATGTTTAACTCATAAATTAGTTATTTACCTTACATAATTAATTGTGCGGCCAAGAACAAGTCTTAACAAGTATCTCATGAGTGGAACATGAAATTTTGTTACCTTTTTTCACACATATTGTAAAAGTCATATTGATATGGGATCCTATTCTGGAGGCCATTTCACAAAAGAGTACAAATAGATCTTAAGTAGTTAATGCTCACAAAAAGCACAGTAAAATGGTATAACTTACAGGGGAAACTATCATGCTATCACATCAGTGTTTTTTCTGGAATGGTGATGAGAGGTGTTGGCAGGACTGTTTCTCTGTGTGGGATTTTGCTAGAGTGTGGATCAATGAAATGAAAAAACAAAGAGCAAACAAAAAAGACAGAAAAACCACAGGAGAAGATAAGACAATGAAAGATTGTTGCACAGTAAGAAAAGGAGTTATGAGGAAGCTGACAATGGTGCTCTAGGCAGCATCCCAGGACACCCACTGCAAAAAGCCTGCAAGGAAGAACATTGATAAAGGCACACAAAGGAAGGAAAGCAGGTTGTCATTGCATTTTCCATAGGAAAACAGTATTTAACAGTATTTGCCAGTCTCTGCACAAGGATTTTTTTTCAGTTATGCCAAATGGTACTGAATAAACACCTTAGAGTGAAGAAAACTTCAGTGTTGCAGGTAGACAGGACTAAAGTGAGTTTTAGTGTTCTGGTTACAGATTGGCCTGATGTGCAGGTTGTTACTGAATTTAGTCAGAACAAAAGACGGTTTAGACCTGACACAAAGGGTATATTTCTGAGAGGTCCAGTTTAAATAACAATAATATCTTGTGTCTAAACCTAGAAAACATTTTCTGCTCCCAGAAAAGCCAGGTGCCATAATTTTTAAGTTAATAAACAATAGTGTAATTTAATTTCTGCTTAGACTGCCAGATTCCATTCTACCTTACCTATGAAAAATCACCCTCTATATATCCAGAAAGAAATGGAATGAAAGGTGTATAATCCCATGCATGAACAATCTGAATATCAAAATTTTTATTACCAGACTTCAGCCAGAAAAACCACAGTGGGCTTTGACCACAAAGCACTGCAAGGAACTTTTAATTTCTCTACTCTTTTTATTGGGCTCCACAGCACAGATTGATGGCACTTCGTTGCTGGGATCAAAGACACCCCTACTTCTGTGTTAATATCGTACTAAGCACAACGGCATAATTCAGCAAATCATATTGCATCAAATCCCAGATGACTGCTTATCTCTAAATCAAAAAATCCGTACACTGATTTTATTCTTCATCTGTAAAAAAAAATCACAAGAATTTTATACACAGTGTCTATGTTTAGTTACAACTCAGTAACTCTCTGTAGGACATGTGTGAGCAGAGACTGGACTTTAAAGTGTAAGCCCTGAGTACTGTCAGAGACACCGTGGGAAAAGAAATTGTACACACATAATAAAACTGACTTTAAAAATCAACATCTCTTTCCTATTGTTTCAAGAAGTTGACTAGTAAAGGATGAAGAAAATCTTAGCCTTGGGGACTCACTGAAGGCATGTTTTCTTATTAGAAACTTGCTGAAAGGAAATTTAGTGTACCAGGGCCCAGAGATTACCCTTTCTGATTGAGAAGTGATTAATGAATGATATCAAAAGTGGGTGAAAGCACTGTTGAAATTTTTGCTCCTCAGAGATATTCCAGCTGAATAATGAGCTTGCTAGACAATAAAAGGTGATGGTTCCTTGTTACTTTCCAGCTCAAATTATTCTGCATGTAAACGGGATAAACAATAGTTCCCAGTATCTGACCTCTCATCCTTCAATCCTTCTCTATTCTCTGCATTTTACTTTGTCATTCCTTAGTCCTTCTCCTTAGCCATACCTATTAACAGTTTCTAAGATTCTCCAAGGGTGGCATCAAAAAAATACCTAGACAAAGATCTAGAGTATATTTAAACCTCAAACACTGTTATATTAAAAACATAATTCTTTTATTCACTGGACATTATTTCCCTCTGCTTGATCAGACAATGGCAGAAATAGACAATGATTCCCAGGAAAAAAAGAAAGAAAACTACATTTTATGCAAATATATGTCATATTTTTCCCTTTTTTTTTTTTTTTTTTTACATAAGGTAAAATTGTGGGGGGAAAAAATCTCAAATGCTTATCCCAAATCACCTTCATTTATTCTCCATAGTACAAAGGGTTCCCCAGTCACAAAATAAAGTTTAAATACTTTTAATATTTAAAGGGAACTTTCACAAATGGAGAAAAAAGTTTTACAAATTGGTGATATAGTTTTATTTTCTGTCTTACTTCAAAGTTACAAACAGGATACTTCATGATATCCTCAAGAGTGGTCAAAGGGCTAAATAGTCTGGCCAGTCTGGACATAGGCCTCATGACCAGTTCTGGAGTGCCTGTGACATGAATCACACAATCTGGAGATAAAGCAACTAATCACTGGAGTGGTCTACTGTATTGACCATGTTATGGTAATTCATAACACAAAAAATACTGACATCACTCAGCACAACCCAAATCATTTAATAAATTTAAAAATCATTAAAAAATTGAAGACTGCTGAAGACAGACCGGTCATATTCTACATAATGAATCCATGTTTCAAAGTCCCCATACAGATGCTAGGCCTTCCTCAAGAAAAGGGAGCACAGAGTCTCATTTCCAGTTCTCTGGAGAAGCCCAGCCATTAGGCAGATCTATAGTGGGGTAACATCACATCTGTGCTGCTAGAGAGTATTGACATAGAGTATGGCTATCATATTCATTCAAGAAGCACAGTGGTGGCATTGGCTGGCAACCAGGATTCCCACTCACTTCTAAGGTTTTAAAGAATATGAGACATGAGGTTCAGAGACAAAGAACTTAAACCCAGTATTTTTCTATGCAATTATTACATATACGCAGTACTTGCATTCATCTAGCTAAATTTGTGGCCTTTTGAGATTGACCTAAATTAACCCTAATTTCTTAATCAGTCAAGTACGGAACCTAGCCACCTGTTGAGGCTGCTGGGCTCAAAGCCTAGCTCCTAGTCTCCGCAATATTTAGGAGTAACTTCAGCCGGCAGAAGGGATTTTAAGCATAGATTTTTTTTTTTTTTTTTTTGGTACTTTATGAACAAAACATTGTATTAATTCCAGAGGTGATTTTTAGTTAAGGAACAACCAGATGCTAGGTAAATGAGGCCAAAAAAACACTCTAAATAAATTTGTACATTTCTTAGGAAAGCTACAGGTACACCCACATTTAATTCACCTGGCCTATCTTTACTGCTTTATAATCCTGTGTCATTCAAATGGGATTTTATGAAATTATCCAGATCCCTGCAAATATCTGTAACAATATTTTTCCTGATGACTTTTAGTTCAAGATTGATGTTGACATTTTTGAAAGAAGCAGTTGACCCTCAAAAATGCATCTCTTACTATGTCACCATACAGCAAATAGATTTGTCCTCCCTGATCAATTTCCATCCTAGTAAGAGAAATTATTTAATATCCTAAATATGTAGGTGAGAAACCTGGGGAAACATATGGATTTTTTTATATAGAATTGCTACTGAATTCTTTTTGCAACCTAATAGGAGATGCCTGAGGAATGGTTCCTCATGGCTTGTTACAGGAAAGATCATTACTTCAATCAAAAAGTTTTCATTTGCTTTACTAACAGTTTTTAGCAGACAGCAAAAGTTTCCTTGAGAAAGGAAGCATAAATAATAGACATACAGGTTATTATGCACAGTTATTATTATGTAAGTGTAAATAATATGCATAAACTACTATCTTTTGAGCTGGCTTCCTGCCTCCTAACCTAGTCCAGCACAGCAGAATAGGACCTAAGAAGGAAATTTCATGCTGTCAGACATGTCTTCCAAATGCATTACAGAAGACTCCCTATATGTCTATCTATTCCTGTGTAAAATAATTAAGATGGGAAGCTAAGCAACAACAACTTTTATTTTGCAATTTTGTTTTCTGTACAATTATCTTTTTCTGTATTTCTCTCTGTAGGAAAAAAAAAAAAACCCAAACTGTAATGTTTTTCCCTGAATCCTTTTTTATAACGATACAGTTTTATAAATTTTTACCAGATTCTTTTTGTCTTTGCTATCACAGGTGTTCAGCATCTCTTCCAAGGCAAAGGACAACTAGACTAAATTATAATTAAAGGACAATACTGAACTACTGTTGGTGGGAAGATTAGGAAAAGAAGAAATCAGAAATATCTTTAAAATATTCTGCAGGTATTTTCTCTTTCCATATGAAATTTCTTAGCTAAATGCAATTGTAGATACCCTTGTGCAGAGTATGAGAAAACAATGTTAATATTCTACACTATAACTATTTATAGATATTATGTCTTTCTATCAGTATTTAATCTCAGCTTTGTGTTGACTGCAGTGAAGTCTTTGAAAGCAGCTGTATGGAAAAATCCTGCCAGCCGGCAAAGCCACATAGAGCCCTGGTTGGGTAAAAAAACATGTTTGAACACAGATTTAGGTGGAAGGCTCCTTGGTCCACCATACTTCATCTGCCCATGGGACTGTGACTATGCTTAAGAAAAGAATAGAAGGTGACTAAAAGTTGATCCCTTCCCTAATGGATTCTCCAACTCCCTGAAAAGAGCAGGTTGAGGGACTGCTTCTGTTAGAAGTTGTAGACAGATGATCAGATTTAACAATTACTTCATAAATTCATCCAAATGTTATTAAAACCTGTATAGTATTTGGCCTGCACAGCATCCCAAAGTAGTAAATACCGGTTTAATTAAGTTTGAACAGCAGCTCTTTTATCTATTTGTTTTGAGCATGATGTCTGATGGTTTCACTGGATAACTCTTCTTGCTTGTGTGAAACACAGGTATTATTTTCAAAAGCTCTGAGGTCATCATGTTTAGCGTACTCTTATACAGCAAAAAATCCTGTACCTCTGACCATTTCTTCATCCCTCATTGTTCCTTTTGTTCTACGTCTGGGGTGAGCACAGCCAGCACATGCAGATGGAGTACACCCTGTTAGAACAAGTCTAAAATGACACAACTGTTGTTTCAGCCATTTTACTGAGGAACAATTTTCCTGATTCTAGCCTTCACCACAACTAGGCTTAAGTATGAATTTCACATGTAAAGTGTGTAAATAACATATTTTAAGGCAGAGAAATGCCTTCAGAATGAAATAATAGATATTGAAATTCAGTTCTCTCCCTACCTCCAATTTGAAGAAACATACTTATGATTTTCAGGGATCTTGTTTTAGCTATTGATTTCAGAATAATGTTTTTGCATTTGCTAATTTTTCAGTCAGCATCTTTTTCTAATTAGTTCTGCAATGTCCCTAATCAATCCAAGTTTAAATAACATTTTCTCCTAGTGTAAGAGTGTAATATCATTAACAGAAGAATCTGCCTTTTAAGCAACAGCAAAAGAACAAGTTGTATTAAGTTGTATCGAGGTAAGGTTCCTCATTCAAATGTAAATTCTTCAATAAGCATGAGTGGAACACAACAAAAAGTGAATTTCTTTTTCTGATAGTTTTTTTAATTGCAGTGAAAGTACTGTAATACATAAATTCACAAAGAGGAAAAAAAGAAGTAATTGTCAATAGCATGTTAACTCTTGACTTTCAATTCAAATGTGTAAATTAGCTGTTAATGTCTTTATAAAATATACTAAATAGCTTCACAGATTAACAAATTTAACAAAACTTCAGCAGCAAGCCAGTGGTCGAAACAAGATGGAAGCTGTCTGATCTTTTGTGAGATGACAGGGGTGTGTGCCTCTGGGTTTTCTGGACAAAGTTAAACATATTCAACAGAATGCTTTCAAGCAGTGCTGTATTAAATACCATTTTGAACTCCTATTACTTTCAAGCAGCTCCATTTAAGTTCAAAACACATTCGTATCAGGCAGATAATAACATCACTGCTTCTACTGTGAACCAGTGACACAGGGCAGTTTAGACATGAAAGGCAGAAAATCCTCCACGTTGATCCTTATTATCTAGAGTTCACAATTTCTAAGCTATTCTGAGTGCAAGGACTTGAAAATAAAAATACGACACAATGCCAGCATAAGAAACCACAAAGAGCCTCCCCTCCTCTTAACATTTTAACATATTTTGGGTAAAAGTAACAGAGAGAAATAAAACAGCACTTTTACCATCTTGAGAGGATAACAGTTGGATTCTATTTTCAGGTTGTAACTAAGTGATCAACACATTTATTACTCTTTTTCAATGAGCTTCCATGATTATACAAGTGCTTGAATTGTGGCTTCTGTCATCTTAACACCCAGAATTTCAATATGAATACCTTCTAAAATACCCATGATTGCTGCAAAGTAAAATATATTTTATAGTTGTGTCACTAAATAACCATTTGAAAATCATTCCTTCACATCTAAAACAGATTAATTATTGCCAAATAATAAAATATGAGTCCTAATGAAAAATAGGAATTCTATGTTGTTGTTCTGGAAATGAAAAATTTGTAAGACACAGGCTGTCTCCTTTCATTCTTTAGCTATATCCCAGAACTAATTCCTCAGCAAGTAGCTTCTCTGATGGCTTTGAAAAGATGGCCACAGAAAGGCTCAAACAAAAGGCATATAATAACAAATTTGACATTACCAGAGAAAGGGGGTCTAGTCCTAACTGGAAGATGAAAGTCAACAGTGCTCAACAAGTATGAAAGAATAACTTAGGCTTATTTTATGAAGAGGAAACCATAAAACTGATCCTTCTATAAAAAATGCAACCACCACTAATAAAGACAGTTACTTTGAATTTTTAAGATTCACAGGGTTTTTTTACAGATTTGTTTATCTCCCTTATGCAGTGGTCAGATCCAGGCCATAGCACAGCACTTTGCCACTATCACTGTGTGATACTGACTTCAACAAAAGCCTTTCACTCGTCAGTGACTTGGCTTCTTTTTGTGTCAGCAAAGAGAAAGGGAAAAAAATAATTACAAAAGTTAAGAATGTTTTCCAAAACTTGTAGGGATTAATGTAGTTAGTGACCTAGGCTGAATGCTGATTAAGTATTTCAGCCTCATAGGATGAAAGGTGTGAAGTGTGGGATCTGTTCACCACTGGGCTGATGCACTCCCCCATATGGGTAAACGTGAGCTCCATGTGCTCCTGTTGATGTGCTGTGCTTGTGTGACCACACACAGCAACCTGTGTCCTGTTCCGGGTTTCCAGGGCACAAGAAAAACATTAACACACTGGAGCAAGTTCAGTGAGAGCCACTAGGGTAGTCAAGGGCCAGAGCACAAGATGCAATGAAAAACGACTGTACAGCCTTAGGAAAAGAAGGCACAGAGGAGGTTTTAGAATGCTAGTCCTATATAGGACCTGCAATGTAAAGGCTTTCCCGTATGAATCAAAGGAATCTTCTTATAAAATATCTAAATTTTCCTTTTCTCATAGGAAAAACGTTAACTGACATTGCAGTATGAATGACATCCATTTAAAATGTCAGCTGACAGGCTTACAAAAGCCCTTTTAGCTTACCGCTGTTATTTTCATACAGTCAAGTGGAGCGAGACAACTTTCAAAGTTATAAATGTTTCAAGAAACTCCAGTTTCTCCCTGTTATTTCATCTGAGTATTCTTAAACAAGTTTGCACTTTGTGTGTAAAAGAACATACCTGAATTTATAGTTCTTATTTAGAAAGATGAAAAAATGTTTACTCTGAAAAGCATAAAAGCACCTTCCGCTTTTATTAAATGCTGTTCAAGATTCATAGACAGGCAAACAAATTTTTTCTCCTGTCATTTTAGAGTATGATCTCATTCACCAGTTCAAATGCTGAAGCTTTTAATAGATACTAACCATGAAACAAATTTGTACTCCAGCTTATACAATCTCTTCAATTATACATCTACTATCACCTTTAAGAGAAATAATGATCCCAATTCGGCTCACACTTGCATAAGCTCTAATAGCTACCAAGTTATTGAAGTTTAATAATTTACTTAACCAACATAGCTAAGAACACAAGGTCTGATGCAGGGAGGCACACATTATGTACGTGTGATCTGCAGTGATACCAAAAAAATGCCTGATAGAAATTCTTAGAAAAGTAGAATTACTCAAAAGGTTCTGCAGACATTCTCCAGAGGATACCCATGAACGAGTTAGTGCCATAAGAGGTGTCTGAAGAGTCAGACTCAAAATAAAAACCATTTTGGTGCAAGAATATTCAAATTACAAAACCAGTGAATATTGTTTCTCTCTTGAGAGGAAAGACTTTATTATTTGACTCTTTACCAATATGTTATGACTTCAGTACTGTGTCACAATTACATTCCTATGCAATAAGTTAATTGGCAGCACTCAATAATTAACGTTAATGATAGAGAAAAAAATATTAAACCAGTAACTCAATTAAAAAGCCAGTAAAAAAGAAGGATGGGAAAGATAAACGGTATTTTTTTTAAATGCTGGGTCATGCTGAGTATTTCTTTCCTAAGTTTCCCCTATTTCTCATGTCTTTTAGCACTGCAGAGTGACAGGAACCTTGTGAAAAATAAAACATCCCCTGATGAGTGAAAATGAAATCTTAGGTGAATTTAAGAGCTTACTAGGAAAAAGAATGCAGCAGACCAGGCCTGATGCTGGCATTAGTACAGTTGCAGCAAAACAGTGTTTTAGATTGATCTGACCTCTGCTTGTTAAACTTCTGAGAAAAGGCTTACTTCTCACATTTTTTTAAACTTATATTGAAAAATCAGTAGTTATTTAAAGTAAATTTTAAGGGGTATGAGTTAGCATTCAGAAACACACCTCATATGTCTTGTAAAACACTGGACAATAGATTTTAGTTCTACAGCCTATCATTCATGTTCCCAGCTTATCTATTAAGTGCTAAGGTGTGTCTCTGCATGTTTAAAGAAAATTTATATGCCATCCAAAACTGCAAACCTGCAATCAAGGTCAAACATGACACAAAATAAGTAGACATCAGGTTAAATGATTTCTTCTGAGGCAATTGCATACTGCTAAAATTTCATTACATTTATAAATCACAGTCTCTATGTTCTTTCCATCTATTTCATGAACTTAAATTCAGAAAAAGGGCAATAATTTCCAAATTATCACCTAAATCAAGCTGGAATCTCATACTAGTCCTTGCCGCAACCCAGAGAAATGGCTCATCACCTCAGTCTTCCACAACACCCAAACATAAGAAATACTAAATAACTGTGCTTTTTCAGTGTTCAGTTACATGTCTGAGGATTTTAAAGTGTTGCCACTGAAAAGAACATGAGAAAAAGACATTATGTTGGAAACCCCCAACATAATGTTATCTTTCAAATTAAAAGGAAATTCCAGTTGTGTTTCTTTTACTTGTCATAGTGAGTTAGAATTTACTTTCTTGGTTAAACAAGGCAATTACATTAACAAAAAACTACTCTTTCTATATAAAGCTGTGTAAAGAAACTTTACTCAGAGAACTTTTGCTGTAAAATTATCAAAAAGATATTTTTAAAACACAATTCTGAAGCCACAAAATGTGGGTAAGTACTTCACCTAACTCCCAGGTTTTCCACATATGGAAAAGTTTCCACCTACCTTTAATGACTAAGAAATGTATAATGCAAGAAAATAAACAGCCTGAAGCCAAGAATTTTTAAAGGGCTTGAAACAATCTCAAAAAATTATTAAAATGACATCTACCCATGCTAAAATAGAAACATTTGCATAATGAATTTTCCTTCAATAGCATGAAAACAGTAGCTAATGTATTTATATAACCTGTGTGTGTTATTGAGAAACTCTTGATTTTCTTGATTACAAGAAAAATATGCAGACTTTTTATAGATCTAACAGATGAGAGGTTTACCATAACATACTCAGATAAATTACTTCCAAGTCATATTATTCCTTAAACATTCCAGCACTTCAGACTAAATCCTTTTTTAACAGAAACCAAGCAACCCAGCTGGACCAGTGTCTAAGCATTTCTTCAAAGCCTTACTGTTTCTAGAGCTACTCCCCTGTTACAATTGACTGTAACACCTGTAATTTATTATAGGGATAGACATGATTCAGATGAAATGTAACTCCAGTGTGTTACATCTTTGCGAGAAACTCAAGTGAAGCCAGAGTGCAGCAGAGTCTTAATTCCCCTCAGGATGGGTCCTGTGAAATGCTAGAAATGCAAACATATTTAATTAAATCAAAACATTAATCCCCACAAAAACAGACAGAACTGAGGCATTCAGTTCCCAGATATTTTCAAGAGAGGTAATTAATCTACCATATCAACCTTATCAACCTACAAGATGATTGATGGAAGGGAGATGGCACTGTTAGTGCTCTCTTGAGGTAAGGCAGTAAGTCAGGCCTTGGCTAAGACTTTGAAGTGCTCCAGGGCAATCAGACTCAAGGAGATTCGTTTTCAAATAGCAGCAACAGCATACACAAAATCTACTGAATATATTTTATTTCAGCAAAGCTCCACACCGTCTCCAGAATGCTTCTGCCACACCACAGTTGAGGTCTCAGGCCTGAAATGACCCAGAATTATCTGTCTGGCCTCCAGCTGGTGATTCAGGAGGTCATAGGTCTAGCAGAGGTGCTGTGACAGATGTCAGTCTTATAGAGATGTTTTGGATGCCTTTGGGCACCTCCTATGACACAATACATGGAGTAACTGAATCAAGCCCTAGGGATTTTCTTAAATATCAACTGAATTTTTCTGTCTGTGCTGACTAGCTCTCCACTGATGATGTCTTAGACACTTATCTCCGCATAGAACTCTACATACAGAAACCTGACCTTCTATGTTTTACTCTCAATCTGAATCCTTTGCTTAAGTGTGAAGGTAGCCTTGGATATTTGTTAAAAAAAAAGAAAAATAAGAGTGGAGGCTCCTAAATATAATATAGGAGGTTCAGAAAATTCTGTGGACAATTACTACTGCTACTACTACTTACTCTGTTTTTCTTCTTTTGCTGTAAACGTTTGCCATTGATTACAGTGTTAAGAGAAAGACAGATCAAGAAAAGTATTTAGCCTGATCCATTGTCAATGCACACTGTAATAATAATGTTCTGCACCTATTATATAACCTTGCAACTTAAGAGTGTCGAGATACAGACATCATAAATTAAGCTTCAAAAAATCATCCTTTCATCAGATTATTCTGCTGGGAAAAATCCAAACCAAAACAGGAAAAGTTCTTGCTAAATATTATACAAGAAATGTTATATAGGAAAGATGATAGAATCAAATACTATGTTCCAATGAAGCGTATTCCATTAAGCTTCATTAAAACTTTACATAAGTTCAGGATCATTTCTATTTGACGTATTCTGTAACCTTGTCTTAATTTTCACTGAGGTACCAACGGGATGGTCAGGTCTCTGCATCTTTGTGGCTCTGTATTCAGACCCCAGTGGGAGTTAGAACTTCCACTTTTTTTTCTAATATGATTACATTGCATACATCAGCCATGAATTATGCTTACCATCCTACTGCTCAACCTAACTCCTTCAGGAGTTCCTCTATAGGTTATTTATAGAATCATACACAAACAGAATAGATATGAGTAAAAATGCTTTACAGCAGCCAATAGATATGTACGTATTTTTATATCAATACTTTGAGACAAATTCTGTCATAATGGAAGATGGTATGACTCCTTGGATGCCAAAGAAACTGAACACATTTACCACTGTGTAGAATTAAATATTCTAAAATTTTAATCACAAAAGGAGCACACCATTGCTGCCGCCAATTCAACTTTGTAGACAGACTGATAGTTATGAGCTAGGGCATAAGTACACTTCCATACTATTTCTGCTGCCTGTACCTACAGATCTGTGTTTGCAAGGTTCTAATAATTTTAGAGGGATGATTTAAGAAAAAAACAGAACAAAACAAGACAAAACACAAATTGGATCAGTGCAGGTAAACTGAAACACTCTCTTTGAATCCAAAAGTAAGATTCTTATTCTGGTCTTCTGTAAACAAACTTAAAATAGTCCTTATCTTTTCTACAAATAAGTTATCACTCATGCTTCAGGAACTGCTGAAGAGATGATAAAGATGATTCCTCAAAATCCACTTTATAAGAGAAAGATACAGAGAGACTGTTCAAAGGCAGGAATTTGCTTTCATTCCTCAGGAGAGAAATTTTCAAATAGATTTTTGTAAGAGGAAAAGAAATTGTATGGAGAAACATTACATCGATGACTAAAAAACAACAGAGAGGCCTATACAGTAAGAGAAGATGCCCCCAGAGTCCACTGACATTTCCAACACAGAAAAAATCTGTTAGGAATTCAGGGTTTTTTATTATTATTGTGGAAATTGGGAGTTTTATAAAACCTAGAAAAATATATGTTAAGCAGGTAATGATAGTCAGTCTTAAAAATATTGGAGTACAACAATTTGCACTAACCAGAGTCATCTCCTCGTGAAAACAGAACTGACCAGCTAAAACTTTCTTTGCTTTGTTTTTATTCATGTCATTAACCTAGACTTGAAGTTGTCTTGTCTGATACTCAAAAA